>CAUYRT010072177.1:0-41435 GCA_963574885.1 Lepilemur ruficaudatus
TGAGCTGGGCATGGTGGCGTGTGGCTGTAGTCCCAGCTACTCGGAAGGCTGAGGCAGGAGAATCGCTTGAGCCCAGGAGTCCGAGGTTGCTGTGAGCTAGGCTGATGCCATGGCACTCTAGCCCGGGCAACAGAGTGAGACACTGTCTCAAAAAAAAAAATACTATTAATGAGTAACAGGAAAAAATTCCAAAAATAAGTTAGAGTTACTCATTTTTGAGTTGATGATATGTATTTAATTGCAACCATTTCCAACCATTATCTAAGATAAACTAGATCAAAGAGAGGGGAAAAAAAGCATGCTGCATTCCGAAGGACCATGGCATCTGTTGTCAGTCCCTTCCATTCAGCTACCAGTGGCTTTGCAGTGGGATGAAGAGCTGCATGTCCGTGTATGCCCATCAAGTGGTGTATGCTTATAATAACTGCAAGGGAACTTTTTCTGAAGTCAGTTTTGCAAAATAATTTAGACTGTATCTTACAAATTCATTTCCTATAATGCCCCCTGACTTAGAACAATAGTACCGTTGATTTTTTAATTTGTATATGTAGTAATTTCCCAATTAGAAAATTAGCTGTAAGGTGGGAAGTATATTTTTTGTGATATAAAATTATTCTAAATTATGTTTTAAACATCATTGTCATTAACATTAAATTATTATATCATTTAAATGTCTTATTTGACAAAATAAAATTAACCATGATGAAATAAGCCATAGTTTGCTTGGTAACAGATTGCAGGGTGGATTTCAGATGAATGTGTGAGTTAATCAGGAACTTTTCATATAAAAGATGATGAAGGTGTTACTGAAGTTAGTCATCTATCAGTAGAAACATTATACCATCAATGGAAGTGTTACCCTAATCTTGAGCATATTTGTAGCTAGCAAGGACCAGAGGCTTAGGTTTCTTGTCACTTTATAAGGAAGTTTATTTAACTTTGGCAGACGGGACAATAAACTGATTTTTTTTACAAAGCATTTTTTTGTATGTATCATTCCTTTATTCAGCATTCAGTGTTACCAAATTACTGGTATATTTTATAAGCTTAATTTTTGCTATTTATTCTAGAGTAGGTTTGATTTATAGAAAAAGGACACCACCAACGTGTCTTAAGGTTTATAGAAAAGACAATGAAATACATAGGTTGAAACTGATATTCCCATCTCTTTTGAGCTTTTCTTTGCTGTATTGTTCACACATTGCTTGTGTCGTATAGGATTGCTCCTGTATGCGTGAATGTTGAATTGCTAGCATTGATTGTTTCAGTTTTAATTTTTTTATTTGCTTAGAGAAAAAAAGGTAAAGCATTTGCTTTAAACAAATAACATACTAAGAATTACATGGACTTTGCAAATTTGGTAAATGAACCAAAATGGCAGTGGTTGAATTTGGGCCCAGCTAACCAGCCAACTTTCATATGAATCATACTCAAAATGTATGATTTGGAGTTTTTCAAAATGGTATTACTGCTTGTTTTCCTGATTGCTAGATTTGGGCCTTCGTTAGTTGCTTTGCCATAACATTCTCTCAAGTGTTTCAGAGGCATGGAGAAAGCACAGTACTGCAAACTTACTCAGACTATAACCTCTCCTTGGAGTCTCACAATTCCATGGCAACTTGGAACTGAAGTTCCAGTTCTAGACTTTTATTATAACTAAAAATATTTTTTAGCCACATTAGTACATTTCTTTTTTTTCCGCCACTCCTTCAATAGAATTTTGTCATATTGCTAACCAAAAGGAAAACATACAATTGTTTTGCTAGATAAGGTATTTTATGAAATTCCAATATTCATTCATGAAAATATTAACTAAATTAGAAACAGTGCATTTCTTTATTGCTTGTTTCTTTTAACTTCAAAAGCTTTAAGTATTTGTGCTTATTTCATGGTATTCCGTGTTAAATTTGACCTATACCGTATTATAGCAAAGAAGACAGTCATCTTTTGTTAAGTGTTAGTATACAAATCAAGTTATTTGAAGAATCGCTACTATTTTATTCATTGATTCCCAGAAAATGTTATTCTGCCCAAACAATGTAAGTAAAATGTACTTTGTGTCTTTAAAAGACACACACACACACACACACACACACACACACGCACACTCACTTATAACATCAAATCATTATTAACTAGAACACTGTGTTTTACAAAAAGGATTATAATTTGAAATTCGTGAATTACTTTGCCAACTGAATTAATCTCAATACTTGAAGTAGAAAACTGGGATTACAGATATAATCCGTTCATTTATTCAGCAAATACTTTTCAAAACCTGTTTTAGGTGCTGGAGTTTAATGTTGTCATAATAGCAGTCAATATAAGAAATGATAATATGATTAAAGAAATGAGTCTAGAAACAAGCCATGAACTCTGTGCTTACTAAATAACCGGATCAAACTGATCTGTCAACCCAAACAAGCTGAGAGCCCCAAGAGGACAACAGCATGCCCCTGGTTTTCTGTGTTCAAAGGGCAGGTACAAGGACATTTAGTGAAATACATAAAATGCAGTTTAAGTATTTAGGCCTTTTCTTGTGCTGAAACTCGTAAAGCCATTCAAGTAAGATAGATTTCTGTTAACATTAATAACATAAATCATGAACAAACATAAGTCATACCACAAACAGTTTAATTATCAATGTATGCAGGTATATGGGTAAATTTCTCTGATGTATCTTCTACCTTCGGCTACCAGAAAAAGGAGTAATATTTCCTGAGCCCCAAGTGATTAAAAAGGATTTAGTGCTTTTGAATCAGTAAAATTAGGCAGACAATTGTAATGTTTTGAAATACACTAATTAGCTTTGTTAACTAAAATAATTAACAGGGTTTATACTTTGGAAAAAGGAGAGCTTTGTTTCTCATAAAGGGTAGCAGCCTGTTGGGCGGCCATTCCAATAGGCTGGACAGCAGAGCCCCAGCCAGAAACCAGCTAACCTGTGCTTCAGAAGGACTGACAGAAGCAACAAGATTTTATACTGAGTGGGGTGGTCAAATGCACATATTTAACAAGCTATAGGAGTCATGAATATTTATGAAAAAGGGAAATAATGTGCATTTGTAATTGTGCTTTATGTCTCCCGTCCTGTCATGGCTGACAACTCAGTTTCAAGGTGTTTCTGGGGTCCCTTGGCCAAGAGGAGTCCATTCAGTTAGCAGAGGGCTTTAGGATTTTATTCTTAGTTCACAGCTGGCTATTCTGTTGCATTTGAAAAAAAGCATGACACAGTATGGTCAACTCTTTAAAAAAAATTATATTAGAAGAAAAGATGGACAGGAAACATATTAAATTGTTAATAGTATCTGGTGAATTCACCAGTGACCTTTTTTTTGGTCTTTTTTATGATTTCATTATTTATATATTTCTACAGTTCATGAGTATTACCTTTCAGAAAAAAAGCAAACAATTTTAATGAATTAATACTTCAAGAACAACGGGTTGATAAACGTTATTTTCCAGCTGCTTTTGTTGTGTGTTAGTGGCCATGACTATCTGTGATTTTCTGGCAATGTAGAAAAGGTAAAGAAGTACCCTGCAGTAAAGTTAACCTGTAGCATTATATGACGAGAGCATCTGTTTTCAAAGAAAAGTTGCACATTATACTCAAACTCAGATTTATTAATTGGCTTTACTTAACGAATCAATCCTTTGGGAAAGTCACAGAACTTGAACTTTTGACTGCTTTTAATGTGTGATTGTTTATTGCATTTTTTAATGGAGTTATGGTCTTGTTTAACACATGTAAAATCTGTGATTTTTCTCCCTAGCAGAATAACATTTTGATGTGACTGAAGGCAAGGTTGAAAGTGATATTGCAGATGACTGTGTATGGTCATCATCAGAGCGGGGGAAAAGAAAGACTCCTAGTGGGACAGGGCTAAGTGCTTTCTTTTTACTAGTATAGTTACTTTAATCCTCAGAAAAGCCCCACAAGGCAGTTGTTATCCCCATAATACAGCTGAGGAGATGGAGGCTGCGAGTGTCACAAGCCCCAGGCCTGCTGTCAGCAAGCTATGCAGCCCAGATGCGAGTGGTGCTCTTTCCCAGGCTGGCTGTGCTCGCCAGCCAGTGCGCTGCCTTTGTGCCACCTCTTCCCGTGAGCAGCTAATGAAGGAGAGGGAGGCTGCCTGGAAATAGGTACTGTGGGCTAGTAAAATTACCACCATTTTTGTGGCTATGAAAGAAAAATTAAGGAGTAGATAGATTTTCCAAATATATGTAAATCTGTTTATAAATGATAAGTCCAGAAGTCTGGTAAGAAATCCAGACCATTTGTATCAGAAAACGCTTACGCGAGGCTGGTTCTGTGTCAACAAACAGGGAAAGCACTGCAGATGGTAAAAGAGATGTTAATGCTATGGCATGTGTAGTTTGCCTATTCGAGGATTTATATAGAATACTGAAATACTTTCCCTCCTCCGGCCTTTTGTCAGACCTGACACCCCCCTTCTGGTCTGAAAAGCTCGCAGCCACTGGGGAGGCCGTGTGTTCTCGTGCCTGGCTGCGCCGCGCAGCTCGCCCAACACACCACCTCCAGGCTCTCCTCTAGGTGTGTGTGATTTGCAAACATTCTGTGGCCCATTTTCCACCAAAATCACTCAATAATTAGATAGAAACTTGTCAAATAATATCCCAAGGTAACTCACTTCATCCAGGCTGTGAGTGCTGCAGGGGCGTGTTTCTGACTCACTGTGCTGCTGGGCAGGTCAGTGAACATTGTGGCTGGTGACGTGAGTATGCGCGTGGCCCATACAGTATCACGTCGAGAAAACGTTTTCTTGAGGAGAATGTAATTTTAATTAGATTTCCTCCAAATGGACTCATTCAGCTGTTATCCTAAGCAAATAAAAATATCATACATAGTAAAAAGCTTTATTTCAGTTTTCCACAAATGTCCATGTAATTCTGTACTTCGCTGTCACATCTAACCATATAACTTTTAGTGTTTTCACAACCAAAAAAAGTCCATTTACTGATAAATATTTCAGTAAGTATAAGCATGTATTCTTGATTATGGTGAGATTTACTTCATGTTAAAGTTTTACTTTTGTGGGTGGGGAGAAATTATATAATCGGTTCCTCTGTGTCATTCTGGTCAAGATAATTTTTTTTTCTTCGTAATCATAGTGAAAAATAGACATCTCTGCAAACAATCAGTTTCTTCCTAGCTGAAGAATCTCTTTTACTTTTGTTTCTAGAATCCTCGGCCTCAGGAAAGCCGGACAGTATTCAGTGGCTCAGTCAGTATTCCATCGATCACCAAATCCCGCCCCGAACCAGGCCGCTCCATGAGCGCTAGCAGTGGCCTGTCCGCACGTAAGTGTCCGGGGCAAAGCTGCCCCCAGCCGCCTCTCTGCCAGTCCCACAGGTGACATGTTCTTCACTGCATGCTCGGCCATTCTCAAGTGGCAGCAGTGTCGCAGACCTTACAGGCCGTCTGGGATACACACAGACAAATTTGATTATAAATTGTGACAATAAATGCTCTGAAGGAAATAAACAGGGTGTGATAACAGAGAATAACAAGGGGTAGCCACAGGGATGAATTCCTACTTAGAATAATTAGGAAAATCACATCCCTTTCTAGCGGTGAGACACGTTTGAGTTCTGTTTGATGAACTGCAAGAGGACCAGCGCGGCTACACGGTGGTAGCAAGGGAGTGACAAAAAGTAGAGCAGGAGAGATAGATAAGGGTCAGATCAGCAGGGACTTGAAGACCGCAGGAAGACATTTTTTATTTTATTCAAAATGCAAAGGGAAGCCTTTGAAAAGTTTTAAGTAGGGAAGAATCTTTATTCACTTTGCATTCTTAAAACGATCACTGGCTGTCAGGTGGAGAGTGGTTGGAGGCTGCGAGGGTGGAGGCCAGCATCTGGATGGACTCTGACATGGTCTGGGTGGAGGTGGGCGAGGGCTGCTCAGGATGCAGCGGTGGCAAAGGAGAGAAGAAGGGAGAGAAGGAGGTAGATTCTTCAGATACATTTTCCGAGGTAGGAACAAGAAGACTTGATGATGAATTAGTTGTGGGGAAGTAAGGCAGAGGGAAGAGGATGAAGATGACTCCTAGGTTTCTGCTAGAGCCTTAGGGTGGTGCCATTTACTCCCATTTACCCCGTTGGAGTGGGGACTGGGGTGGGACATTCTAGGCATGTGCAGAGGTCCCAAGTCAGGAAAAAATTAGCATGTTTGATTAGCCGAAAGAAGGCCAGGGACAGAGTCAGGAATGTACCCGTTTACTACAAAAGTGAGATAACATTTATTATTCACCCCGTACCCACGTTTGAGGCTCCATTAGATACAAACTTACATTCTAAGGTACCAGAGGTAGAATCATAATGACCTAGGGCCTGTTTTCATGTGGCTCATAGTCTTTATTATTAGCCTCCTTTTTTTTACTCTACCCTGAACTGCGGCATCTCTTTTCTGTATTTTGAACAGAACACTGAGCTAAGGGACTCTAGAGAGAGAAAAAACTGTGCTCTGTGGTGGACTAATATTCACCTCCTGCCCAGGGAGCAACTTTTTGGTAGGAGAGGAAGGAGGAGGGAAGATACTGTTCACCTCAATAAAAGTATACAAGGATGCTCAAAGCTGCAGACCTCAGAGTTAGAGGGGATGTACAGGTGGAACATCTGGCTGATTAAAGAAATAAAAATTTAGTTTCATCAAATTCACTGTGATCTTTTATAGTTCCTGGATTATTAGCAATGAGGTTATAGATTGTAAAATGATCATTGTAGATTTTGATTTTGAAAAAACTGTTCTTAGCCAAAGGGTTGTTTTTCTGTAACTTTCTCAAATGTATGCTTTGCCAGTAGCATTGCGTTGGCTTAGAGATCAAAGAGAGTATAGCTTGAGTGTGCCGACATAAATGCAGTCCCAAAATGTATAGATGTAACTTTAATGAAATCTTTCTTCACTTCTATACAAGTAAATTCTAACAGAAACTAATTGCACTAAATCCAATTTCACATTTAAAAAGTCATTTCAGCCAGGTGTGGTGGCTCATACCTGTAATCCCAACACTTTGGGAGGTGAAAGCGGAATGATCACTTAAGACCAGCAGTTTGAGACTAGCCTGGCAACATAGCGAGACTCTGTCCCTACAAAATATTTAAAAAATTAGCCGGGCCTGGTGGCACATGCTTGTATTCCAGCCACTAGGGAAGCTGAGGTAAGAGGATGGCCTGAGCCCAGGCATTCAAGGTCGTAGTGAGCTATGATTGAGCCACCGCACTCCAGCCCAGGCAACAGAGTGAGTTTCTGTCTCTAAAGATATTTAAAAAAAAAAAAAATCATTCAGTCAGAAAACTTATTTGTTGCCCTGTATTCTTGAATGTTAGATATTTGAATTCAAGTCTCCTGATGCAGACTGAGTTTTCCTTCATTCATTTGTTGTTGTTCGTTCAGCAAACAGAAACAGCTCAGTTACTGTTTTTAGGGTCCAACAATATAAAGATGAATGATGCTGTATTAGTATCTCTTGTACCTCTTGCTGCATGAGGAATTATCCCACAACTTAGAAGCTTAAAATAGCAAACATTTATTATCTCACATAGTGTCTTAGGGTCAGGAATCTGAGAGCATCTTAGGCTGGATGTTTCTTGCTCAGGGTTTCTCATGAGGTTGCAATCAAGCTGTCTGCTGGGGCTGTAGTCCCCTCAAGGTTCAACTGTGAGTAAAGGCTGGGCAAGGTGGCTCACTCCTGTAATCCCAGCACTCTGGGAGGCCGAGGCAGGAGGATCACTTGAGGCCAGGAGTTGGAGACCAAGGGCCAAGGCACAGCGGTCGGACTTCCCATCCATCAGGGGAGGATGACTCGGGGCCTGGGAAGGATGACTGGTCAGCTCGGCAGTCTGCACACTTTCTAAAGGATCATTCTTATCAAAGCACATAAAATTTTGCCTGCTTGATGTGCTGTAGGGTCATCTGCACAGAATGGTAGCGCATTAAAGAGGGAATTCTCTGGAGGAAGCTACAACGCAAACCGGCAGCCCATGCCTTCCCCATCAGAGGGCTCTTTGTCTTCTGGAGGCATGGACCAAGGAAGCGACGCCCCACCGAGGGACTATGATGGAGAGGTGTGTGAGGTGTGGGTGGCAGCTATGCCTAGAGGCAGGGTTTTGGAGACATCATATATCAAAGAGACTAGGGCATTCACCCAAGTAATGCCACCACCTGGGGGTTGGCCTCAGCTGCAGCAGGGGTCGGCATCTGCCATTTGCCAGGGAACAGCAGGGCCAGTCACTTGGGTTGCAAACTACAGTTTTCCTAAGGGTATTCAGACTTCTGACAGCTTTTGTATAAAAATACCTGTGTTTCTAAAAATGCTCAGAAAGGACTCTGAGCATTTGTTTTGTTCTGTGCCTCTTACTCAGCTTGAAGCCCCTTAAGGTCGTTTGGTCAGGGTGGCCAGAGGGGTGGAAACCCAAGCCCTCCTGTCTGCCTTTCTCTCTCTGCTTCTCATTACGTTTCACTTTGGCCTTACAGGACTCTGATTCTCCGAGGCATTCCACAGCTTCCAACAGTTCCAACCTGAGCAGCCCCCCGAGCCCAGTCTCACCCCGAAAGACCAAGAGCCTCTCTCTGGAGAGCACCGACCGCGGGAGCTGGGACCCATGAGCTGCGTTAGCGCTGGGACCTGGGCGCCGGGCGGCTCTGGTTCCCAGCCCCTCCACTCGCCTCTTCTCTCACTTTCATCCCTTCCCTCCACTCAGCCTGAAAATGACCAGGGGCTGGCAGCAGTAGCAGGGTAGGGATTCCAGAATTCTGACGACAGGACTCATAGGTCCACGCCCCCTCGACCTTAGCAACAGCGAAGGCAGACTGTCATTAAGCAGCTTAGATTAATACTGATTTCATTCCGTACTCCTAGAGTTGCTTTCAGTACTATTTTACTCCTTCCCCTAAAGGTAGCTTAAATAGACAGATCATACAAATGTAAGTGATAAGACTAAGACTAGACAGATTTTGTTTTCACAGTAGAGTCTCATTATAGTCCTAAAGTAGCTCATGGGATTCTCTGCATCGGAAGGGAGAGTCCGACCCTGGAGCGGCTCACTGAGCTCTCGTTAGGCAACCGCAGTGAGCCTCTACCCGATTGTTGCCAGCAAATCCTTTCGAATTAAAGCAATGCGTATTTTACTACAATACAGAGTTTAAATGAATACATAAATGTAGAAGTTAAATACTGAATGTATATAGTCAAAAGAAGTATCTTGTATTCAATGAGAGATGATGCATATATAAGAGAAAGAGATCATTTAATTTAAAGAAATGTGTTGTTTCTTGTCTGTTTCCCAGCGAAATAAGTAACGTAAAGGGTAGGCTGACATCTGTAGAGGGAGAGCGGGAGCAAACGGAGTTCCCTTCAGTGCCCTGTCCTCAAAAGGCTGCAGTCACTGGGGACTTTGGTTTGCACTGTGACCCGGTACTGGAGTTTTAACATCCGAAGCCACTTCAGCAGCAGCATGAAAAGGCAAACTCACCTTTACCCAAGCTGTTTCCTTCTCTAGTGGTAGAATGGGAACCACACTTCTCATTTTTTATTATGTTTTGATATCTTCTGCTGGTGAATGTAAAAATACAGTTCTGTCTCCTCTGATCCCTTTCAGTTGAAAGGGCACAGGGAGTGTCGTGGCTTCTGAAGGTCCATAAATGTTTCGTCCAAGTGCTTTTGTTCCTGGGCTAGCTCTGGTCCTCCCCAAGTCGCAGTAGGATGTCCGTCCCGGGCTGCAGACAGCTTCCCAGGGAGGAGTCTGTTTTGTTGAGGACGGGTGTGAGCTTCCTCAGATAAGCCTGGGGGGAAAGGTTCTTGTTACCAAATAATAGAAAACCTCAAAAGCAAGGACTCAAACAGCCTTAACCAAATGATCTTTCCTGTACCCAGAGGAATCTGGCTGTGACTAGCCCGCTTGCAGGGGCAGGACGTGAGCCCGCTGGCCGTGCGGCCTGGCCTCCTCCCTCCACTGCCGCGCCGCCGCCTCTCTGTGTCCACTCAGGTCCCTGCTGCTCTAGTTGCCCTAGGGAAATGAGGTGCAGAACCAGAAGGATTTATCCCAACAGAGTCATTTTACCAGTTAAGCACATGAGAAAGATAAAAATATCTCATGGAAGTGAAGAGTTTCTGCTTCTCTTTTATTTTTTGTTTAAGTTTTTTTGAGAAATAGAAACAAGATTTTCTCTTCTTTTCTTTAAAATTGAGCAAAAACGAAGGCAGTTTCCTACAGTTGGGCATCGGGGTTGCATGTTCAGACCTTGTCATTTCACTGCTCGCCGCCACAGTGAGTGCCAGCCGCCCGCGCTGCGGGGGCACCGGGCCCCCGGGAGACTGCGAGAATCAGTGAGGGAGGGAGGGGTCCTGGTGGGGGTTATACTGCAGACACTTAGGGGATTAAAAAATAAAAGCTTTGACACTTCAACTCTCTGGATGTGGTGCTAGCTCAGACTTGATTATATTTGATTTTGGATAGGCATAATTCACTGCACAGTTCTGACTTCCCAAATCTTTGCTTTTTGAAAAGAAGTGTAAAAATACTTTTGTACACCGCAGTTTCAAGGGTTGGACCCCAAGTTGGATTGTTGCCATCTGACTCTGGTCGCTCCCTAAAGTTGGCGTGGGAGGAGAGGAGGGAACCCGCTTTCCAGCCAGCTGCTGGGTGCTTGTGACCAGCCGCCGTCACCCTCCTCACCCTCCTGTCCTCTTCTGTCCTCTCCCTTTCTCCTCTCCTCTCTCCCTTCTCTTCCAAGGCAGAGAGGAGACAGATCCAAGCCGAGACTCTACACAAAGCCATTAGTTTGTACATTGTGGATTTTTGTTGTCTATGGGTGCTTATTTTTCAAAGGATGCTTTTAGGATCAAAATATCACCCTACCTAAAGTCTGGGCTCCACTACAGTGAGTCAGGCTGTCCAGCGCCCCAGCAGGCAGATGAGAGAGAGCTGCTGAGGCTTGTCTTGGCTGCCAAGCTAACCGGCACCTTGTTCACATTAACCCCATGGATTGCACCACAGCACTTTGATTTTCTCTGCAATTTTAAGTAGTCTCATCAGTCACGATAGAGCAATCCCAAGTGTGTTTAGGACTGTGGGAGAGAAACACCCTGGGTATTAGTTTGAGGGAGGATTTTCCCAAGATGATGATCATCCTACTGGTCTTGTCCCATGCTTTAATATGAAGCCTGTTACTCTCAGAAGCTTTTGAGAGGAATGATTTGAAAAGATGGGGAATGGGTTCACAGAAAAGGTATCTTAATCGCTGTCTGAAGTCATCCTTTGTTTTCGTGTAGGACATTTTAAAAATGCCTATGGCAGCAGGAACTAATTTCTTAGTAGAAAGAAAAAATACATTCAGAGGCATTTCTGGGATAGTGTGTATGCATTGGTATTTGGTGCTATCTATGTCCAGCCAATTTGTTATCTACCCTTGAATTCTGACTAATTTTGTCATGTGTTTTGGGTCTATAAAATTACGTACATATATATATTTCTTTTTGCCAAAAACAACAGCCTTCCCCCTTGTCAAGTGATTGCTAAAGCAGATGTCATTCTTTAGTTATTAAATATACATGTTTTTATGCACACACACCTGCACACTTAGTGATTTATGTTCTTTCCCAGGGGAGCACAGGTTTAAGGCTGTGAGAGATAACTAAAAATGGCCCGTGTATTTGGTTTTCCAACCAGTTGTTATACTCAAGCTTCAGGGGGGAATCTGAAATTCCTGTCATGTTTACAACAATCTGTCATTTCCAGCTGACTCTCAGCCTCCCCTTCCATATGGTTAGAGTCATGTCATTTTGTTACTTAGTGGTAACATCTATTTCTGAGAAAGACCAGTTGCATTTATGTGGAATCTCAGGTATCATTAGGAAAAAGTCGGAGCAGGGGTGGGTGGACACCCTAACCTGCCAGATGCAGCAGGGCCGTTTGCCAGCCCTTGGCAGAGTCACCAACACCGCCGTCTCCCGGTGGAGCGGGCTTGCCAAGTGCGTGGCTCACCATCCGCTCTGACGGGGGAGCACGCAGCAGCCCGCCACAGCCCGCCCAGCCCCTTAATCCCTGCTGAGCGCCAGGGATTAAGCTGTGCTCTTCGCTCCCCACCTCTCTCCGGTCCAGCCCTGATTTAGATAGCTGCATGGCGTTTCATTGAGCCCATTTTAAAACCTCTTTCCTTGTTATGACCTTAATTACTACTCAAGCCCAGAGTTCTCTGTGGACTCCTGCTAGATAGGGGGAGCCCTGCTTCCGACAGAGTGGCTCCCCCGGCACTGGTGGCACCCGGCTCCTCCTCCCCAGGGACAGCCGTGCCCCACGAGACACTGTTGCAGTTAGGGGGGAAACTGACTCACATCAACCTTGAAATCTCATGAAAAGAAATGACCTGCCTTTTTATTTGATAGTGTAATATCGTTTATTTTATAAATTTTTAAGGGTTTTTCTCATTGTAATATTGTACAGTTTTGCATGGCCTAGGTGTAATCATTTTTTGTTTAGAATATAATGCTGACAAATATGTGTGTATGGAAGGGAAAAGACATTGCTTTGGCCTCTTATCACTCCTTATTTTATTTTGTTTGGTTTTATGCCCTCAGTGTCTTAGGGAACTTTATAAGAGATTCTCTGCTACCAAACAATGATGTGGATCCTTTTGCACAGAAATATTTAAGGTGGGATAGCAAAAAATGTAACAAGACTCCTCACCAATATTTTATGTTGATATCACTTAATATTAACCAGACTTTGATGTATTGCAATAAAACAGGGAGCTGTTAGAACTGAGTATTTTGTCTTTTTTCCTCCCATTTAAGAAGTTTGAGGAATGGAGAAAGCCCGACTCTCCGCGTCTTATTTGGTCTTGCTTTCTGCCGGTTTCCCTCCTCATCCAGGCTTCCTCCTCGCACTGCCGAAGGACGTGGGGTTGGTTTTGCCACCTGTGGCTTAATCTGGGACTTTCATAGTTTCTTCCTTAGCTCAGGTAAGAATAATGTTAAATTCTCTTGAAGCTTCCAACTCCCCTCTTCTGGTCAAAACTTCCTGATTACTATTACTTCAGTCTGCAAGACCACGCTCTGCCTACACTAGGTTTCCTGAGTGGCCCTGACAGTGTAAATGTGGGAGCAGTTTGATTTTATGTCTGCTTATTGAAGAAAATCAGTCGCCACTTACACAAGAGTTACTGTTACTGCTTTTGTTAAATTAGAATGGTACATCTGAGAACACACAGGTAAGGTCAGGGGTGGTCTTAACGAAGGAAATCCTCAACTGTGGCTGCAGTTAAGTAATAATTCTGAGAGCCCTCCCTGTTCCCACGTAATTGACATTTTTACTGTTACGGATGTGTTGGTTTGTTAAAATATATGCTGGGCTAGAGGCAGCAGCTGTGCAGTGGTTTAAAACAGGGCTTGGCAAACTTTCTGTAATGGGCCGATTAACATTCTGGCTTTGTGGGCGTTATGGGTAGCCTGTTGCAGCCACTTTGCCCGTGTCGTGCAGAAAGTGAATAGCACTCATTCACTTACACATTAGACTGTGTTCCAATAAAACTTTACTTAACAGCAGCAGTGGGCGAGATTTGGCCCAGGGACCACAGTCTGCCTGCCCTTGGTTTAGACTAGACCTAGAGTAGCCTGTAAGACCAGAGTATCTTATTCCAAGTCCTGGTGCCAATACTAGACCTCTGAGCCTCAGTTTTCTCTTCTGTAAAAATGCCCACTCTGAGTGTCAGAGGCATTAATACACAAAAGTCCTTAGAATAATGGCTCACTGTCTTGTCATTATTATTAACCATCAAAGCCTATGGTAGCAAATACTCATTTTTCTATGCTGCTACATGTCTAGCCCTTCGCTAGGTGTTAGGGATACAAAGACACAGTTCCTGGAAAACCAGGCTGTGATTTGTCATGTTCTTGTGCCATGTCATGCTAGTAGTGGGCACAGGGAGGCATTCAGTCACATGATACTGTAAAAGTCAAGATAGGTACAAAAGAAAAAGTAGTTGTGGCCAGTTTCAGGGTGACGTTGCTTGGGGATTGGTGTCATTTACAGTCCCCACTGATACCCACTGTCATGCGCAGCCTCTGTCGCAACTGGCTGCCACGCTTAGGGCACAAAACCACATTCCAGTTTCCCTTAGAAAATTCCTCTTCTCCCAGCAGTTATGGTCAGTGGTGGTTGTTGGGGAAGCAAGTACTTGCTCTGTTCTTTATTTCCTCCCCTCCCTTCACGTTCATGCTGCTGCTCCATCTGTTCAGGTTATTTGAGAGAAGGCTGTGAGCCCTGGCTGGGGCTGGCCTGCGTTCTGCCCCTTCTCTTCGCCCTGCAGGGTGGTGGCTCCAGATCTGAGCATGGCAGGGCGTTTGCTAAAGGGCCAGGAGAGTTCTAGCAGGATATCTGACATGGTGCTGGGGGCACCACTGCTAGCCAAGGCAAGTGGCCTCAGGGAGACCACCAAGGCCCCTCCATCCCATCCCAAACCTAGCATGTCCATTGCTCGGCAATCCCAAATCTCAGAAAGTAAAATGAAGCCTGAAAACCTATACAAGGACCTATTTTGGACCACGGTGGTCTTTGCATGTGCTCATGGGGCTGCTGGAAGGGCCCCACCTGAATGTCTAGAGTGCCCCTATCATCCAGGACTCGTTAGCCCCAGGAAAAGTCACTTTTCAGGAAATGGTCCTCACCTGCAGCTGACCTTTAGAAGGGTCTCCCTGTGATACAGGCCCAGCATGGCCCTGCTACCAGGTGTCACCGTTCTCCCACAGTTGCCAACATCACCAATGTGGAGCCTGGAGAGGGGCCAGGGCAGCAACATTGCAGCTTCTCCTACCATCCCCCATCCCCCGCCCGCCTCCCCAGCCGCCTCTGCTTTTACAAAAAATGTGGTTGAGCCATCCCCATTCAGGGACTGAGGACCTCACGCTGGGGACAGATGCAGGCCTTGCAAACAGGCCGTGATGCCAACCGCGGCAGAGAACCACCACGATGCTAGAAGGTATGGGTCAGCATTCTCCAAAATTCATAAAGCACAGAAAATGGCACAATCACCAAAGCACTTTTCATAAGCACTTTTTTTTATTGAATTGAAACAATTAAGACTTGTACAAAAATTCAGAGCCTGTGATGACCCTTTGGTAGAACTAGTGACGCCTGTGCATCTCCTCTGGCAGTGGCCCTGGCAGGGAGGCACCTTCCAGCAGCAGACGAGGTATGTGCCTCAGTTCCCTGGCCTGCTGCTCCCTCCCCCTCCCGTGAGGCAGCGAGTCTCTGGGAACATTCAGCTGTCAGGAAAGCTAAGGGCCAGCCGAGCAACCGGCCCCACGAGGCTTAGTGGTACATGTTGGCACTGTTCAGATCAGCACTGCTCCCGCTCAGACCGCAGGCTGGAGAGCAAGAGGACAGGAAGCACATCTCATTCTAGAAACACACAGACACACAAACCTTAGACTACAGTTGATAAAATCCAAAAATCTTTGTTTTGGTGGCAGATTTGAAGGAGTAAGTACTTTCATTTCTCTTCAACATTCATATTAGGAAAAAGACAAAAACAGAATTGCCTTTTTATCTAGAGTTACTTCAGATGAATAAACTGGCAGATTCTGACAGAGCAGTGGAGTTTCATTTTCATTCTTGCACTTCTCATCCTACAGCCATGTATTTAGCAGTGAAAACCGTGTAAGGCGCTGGCTACGGGCGCTCAGTCCCCAAATCCCCGCCAGAACCAGCCACCTGTTCTTACTGGGCAAAGGGGCTAAACAAAGCTTCGACACCATCTCCCCAGTGGTTTCAGCCTGCGTGAGGGACAGAGCGTTCCCGCTGAGCCGGCCGGGGCGTGCCCCGCAGGCAGGGCGCCTGCGTGCCTGCCCAGGTGTCCGGCGGCTACTGCTGTTCCGCCTGCCTCTCGCGGTACTTGCTGTAGGCCTCCTCGAACATGGCTTTACAGCAGAAGCGGGCCTTCAGCTTGGAGCAGATGAGGAAGGAGCCCCCCATCTTCCTGTGAAGGGAGTATGTCTCCTCGGGTGGGGGGACAAGGCGGTGCTTCAGCATGACGGGAATCAGGTTATGGATCTTCTCGGTGGTGCTCTGGGTGCCAAAGTCAAAGGGCTCGTCCGAGGCAAAGGCCTCCCCCAGGATGAGGATGGCATCCAGGTGGGCATCTTCCATGACCTGGGGGGAGGACAGGAAGGGTAACTGGCAACAAGATTCAAGAGGCTTCCACAAGGCCATGGGCCCCAGGTCCCAAGCGCTCACTGAAAGCTCTGCTCAGAAGTTCATGGAAGTGTCAGGCAGGTGAGGGTTTTGTTTTTAACCAGATTAAGAAATGGTGACAGAGGCATAAACTTTAACCCACAGGGGCGAGGAAAACAACATTAATGTGTGAGCTGAGCTGATGTGAGACCAAAGGGAGTGGTGGGGCCTGGCAGAACATGAGCCCTGCGTAATGACGCCCAGCTGCAAAGCGTTTACAAAACACTCTTCTGGCCAAAAAGAACAAAGTTCATGGGCCCGAGTTGGTGGTGCCCACCTGCCTCGCACAACCTGCGAGCCTGCCAGAGCACACCCAGGACAAAGCTCAATGCTGGGTATCTGCCGCAGGGAACTGGCAGCTAATGGAGGAACCTGAGAAGTAATTGAGCCAGCAAAGCATGGCAGGAACAGCGGGGCCGGGGCCAGCCCACAGTGACACAGCCGGGAGGAGACTGAGGCCTCCTGGGGTAAGTACGATCCACTCCCTTCTACAACCAAGCTGGGGCAGCTCAAAGAAACTAATTTGCCTAAAATGGCGCTCTGACTAGGTGTTGAACATAAGACGTGACCTGGATCTCAGCCCCTTCCCCACTGCCAAGCAGAGGTAAGTGCTGCTTTCCAAGTAGCTTCTGGGTGACAGGGACACAGAGCATCCCCCTTTATTTAAAGCACTGAGACTTCTCCCACCTCTTCACCCTCCCCAGCGAGGCCTCACAAGGGTGCCTAGGGTGGCCCTTCCCTCCCGGCTGCACCGGCGCAGCTCTAGGAGGGCAGCTGGGAGCGGAGACAGGAGCCTCACACGTCCCCCAAGCACCCGGCTCACCTGCCGCTTGGAAGATGTCACAGAGCACAGAGGCATCGGGCTGGGCCGGGGCTGGCACTTAGACTGTGAGGCCCCAGGGGGGCCCAGCCCTGGGGGACACCCAGGAGCGGCTGTCCCCTGCGCTCTGCACTTTCATCCATTATACACTGAGGTTCCTCTTCAAGTTTCAAAGGGCAAAGTGATCCATGCCTGCCTTCCCCGCCGACGCACACCCTGGACCGGCAGGGCCTTGTGCAGCCTCCGGGGGACACTGCTCACCTTGACCTCATAGCCAGTGAGAAACTTCATCTCTATGGACTTCGTCCGCACGGCCTCCCTGTCCCTGTCAGCAGCAGCCCTGATGATCTGGGCAGAAGCACATGAGGGACCCGTGGGGCAGGATGGACAGAAAAGGGAGACAAGTGCCAAACCCGCCTGACCACCTTCATCCTGCCCCGCCCTTTGCCAGACCCCGGCCTGTGAGCCCGCATGCTGTAACCAGGCCTGGAGCCCCCAGCATCTTGTCCCAGCCTCAGAAAAACCTGGGCCAAGGCCAGGGCCCCTCTCCTGACCGTACCTGAATGTACAGGTCAGTGAAGGATCTGTCATATTCCCGTGTTGCCCCGAAGTCCAAAAGAGCCACCTGGGGTGGAGACACCAGGGGAAGGTTCTTAGTCTGGGACGGGGGTGTGGGGTGGGGAGGGGTGGATACAGCAGGGGGTGGGTCGCTTCAGGGCCAAGCTAAGACCTCCAGATGCCGCAGCCCCTCACTCCGCTGCCTTCCTGGGACGAGGGCAGGCCAGGGGCTCACACACCCGTTCCAGAGAAGCTCTTGGGCCCAGCTGAGGGTGCCCCTCCTAGGGGCTCACCTTGTGCTGCTGGGGGTCATAAAAGAAGTTGGACCAGTTGGGGTCTGTCTGCATGAAGTGGAACTCGAACAGCTCCCTCAGGCACAGCACCAGGATGTTGTAGCAGATCTAGGGACAGGGCAGGGGTCCTGCATCAGGCAGCGCCAGGTGACCTGGTGCCTGGGAGTCAGAGAGAAATCCCCGACTCCTATAGCATCCCACCCCACCCTCTGCCCAGGTGACTGTTAAATGCCCAGTGTCACCTGGATGGAAGAAGCAGCAGCTTCCCTCCTGCCCCCTTAAGTCCCACTGGTGCTCCTGCATACCCCACCCCTGCCACAGGGAGCACCTCAGGGCGTGCACAGCAGGGACACCCAGCCCCCACCCCGTCCCACCCACACAGACACCTCATTCCGAATCTCCTGACTCAGCCCTTCTGCCTGGTCCAGGGGGAAGCCGGACACCAGCTCTGTGGTCAGCACATGGGGGCTGCACAGCTCGTCCACGATCTCGGGCACGTAGAAGAAGGGGTGGTCCTTCAGCAGCTCCCTGGATGGGGGTGGGGGGTCACACACCAGCCACAGACCCTCCCCACCCTCCCCACTGGGGACGGCTGCCAGGTAGAGGGCCCTGCTTTGCTCTGGGCAGGATGCAGCTACGGGCTCAGGCTGTGAGCCCAGTCATCTGCCCCCAGAGCTGGAGGGGCCTCACCCGCAGCAGTGCCTACAGCGGCCTCTGCCTCCCCGGTGGGACTCTCAGGCATGGGGCTGCGAGGAGCTGCACCTGAACTTCTTGGCACAAGCGGCCTCCCGCTGGTAGTCACACTCAAGGGCCAGCTCCCGCCTCAGCACGTCAATCAGGTGCTCGGGGAACAGGCCTGGGCGGGGAGGAGGGCACGAGGGTGGGCGGGGGGTCTCGGGAGAGGCAGTCCCCAGTCCCCAGAGCCCATACTGAGCTCCTGCCACCCACTCTCGCCCTTGACCAACAGCCCAGCCTCAGACCTTCCGGAAGCATGTTGCTCATGTTCAGCACAGCCATGAGGTTGTTGACGTCACTATTGATGCTCTGGGCCACGCCAGGGTACTGCGGGAGGCAGGGGGTGTTATCCCAGCAGATGGGGTCCCGCTGCCTGTTGGTGCCCCAGCTATGTCCCAGCCCCACCCCCCCACACCTTGGAGAAGCAGAGCTGGGAGCCCGCGAGGCTGCCGTGACTCCCGGCCCTTCACGGCCTTGTTCTCCATCTTCTACCCCACCCCATCTCCAGGAACAGCCACCAGCTGAGGCCCCAAAAGGCAGACAATCACTTGTCTCCTGTCCCCACTCCACCCCAAACTGAGCTTGCTGGGAGGCTGCTCCACCCCCCAGTCACTCATTCAGCAAACACCTGAGCTTCCAGGGCCCATCAGGCGCTAGGGACAGACAGACACCGGAGACACGGGCCCTGCCTAGGAGAACAGGTGCCCTGCGGGATGTGGGGACAAGTGCACCATATGCCAGGGCATCCACCTGGATCTTCATGGCCACCTCACGGCCACCCTTCAGGCGGGCCAGGTGCACCTGCCCAATGGAAGCTGCGGCGAAGGGTCGCTCCTCAAAGTACTCCAGCTTGTCCCTCCAGTTGGGCCCCAGGTCGTTGTTGAGCGTTTTCTGCAGGGAAAGGCCGAAGGGGCAGTGAGCACAGCCTCGCCTCCGAGGCCACCCTGGGAAGCCCCCCAGCCCCAGACGTCCCACTGCCTCCTCACCGTCATCTGCTTCAGCGGCATAAAGTCAGCGCTCTGCCTCACGCGCTCGAAGATCTTGGCCAGGTGGGGGTTGATGAAAGCGTCGTCTGCAAGGCAAGAGAGACATCAGGGCCAAGGGCCAACCGCTGAGGACAGCGCAGGCACCAGGAGCAAAGCGACCACCCGACCACGCCTAGCACAGCGCGGCCTCCAAGAGCTCCCGCCACCTCGCCCCTGCCCACGCTGGAGCCCAAGGTTCAGAGATGACACATGACAGGCCCAGCCTCGATTCCTCCTCATGCCCTGGGAGCCTCTTTCCCACCTGGCATGTGGGCTCCTGAGGCTGCGGACAAGGGGCCTCAGCAGGGCCCCCGAGCCGCAACGACCTGGGGGGGGCATGCTCTTGGGGCCCAGCGGCCAACAGCTAAATCCAGAGACAGACGCACCCCAGCCCCTCAGCCGCCCCACCGGGAGCCCTGACACCAGGAGCCCTGGGACCGGGCGTCATGGGGCTGGAGACCACGGACCCACCCCTGCAACCTGAGAAAGTGGCAGGGCTTTTTAGATGTAACATGGATAGTTCTTTATGGTTATAAAAGGAAAGGCTAGGAAATAAAGTATAGTAAACCATTAAAATTGCCCGTTATCCGACCACCTCTGGAGAACTACTCTTTTTTCATGACTGGTGTCACATGTATGGAGACTCTTCTAGCTTTTCTTGGGCAGCATTCTCTCGTGAACACTTCCATGTGTGCCTTCCGAAATGTTTTGAAACAGCACTGTCACCAGCAGCGCAATGCCACAGGCGAGTCCCCCGTGAGTCTGCCTGCTGCTTGCCTTGGTTCCCATTTCTCTGCTGCCACAGGATTCCCATGATGAAGCTCCTGGCACAGCCCTGACCCCACCTCTGAGTCTTTCCTTAAGGTAAATTACAAGCTGTGGGATTCCTGGAGTACCGGGACGTGAGCACTGAAGGACTCAGATCCGTCCTGCTGGCGAGCCTTCCAGAATGCCTGTGCCGAGCGGCACGACCCCGGGCGGCACCCCACGCCCTCACCACCGCCACCCTGGGTGCTGACTCCTCCTGGCTTAATACTGGCCAGTTCATGAGCCCACCTGTCTGCTATGAGGATGACCTTGCTTTCCAACGTCCCTATTCAGTGCCAGCCTCATGGCCACTCCTGCGCGTCGGGTCCCCCTGGAAGCCTGAGGCTCGCCCAGTGCCGGCCCTGCCCTTGGGACCACGCGGAGCCAGCCCCTCAGCCATTGCCGCCTCCCCCAGCCCTCCCTCCCGTGGTCACACACCCACGTCCCCAGCGCCACGCCATGCCTGCCTGTGAGCCCCCCACTGGCTCCCGGGGCCCACACAGCTGGACCTTCGCCAACTGCGAGATGCCAGTGCAGCCTCGGGGAGTATCAAAACACCCGGAAAGGCAAGAAAAACTACTGTGGGCTCCCACATGTGACGCTTTTCTCAAACATCCCCACACACTCCAGCCTCCCAGGATAAGTTCAAACCAGAGGAGCCACAAAATACCCTCCAGCACACCCACATCCTGCCCCGGCCTGGACGTCGCATGGCCGCCACTCACCCTGGATGCTCAGCATCTGGCCCAGCTTGAGCGCTGCCCCGCGCACCTTGCAGAGCGTGCGCACGATGCGCTCCGCATTCGCCTCCGACAGGAAGGGGCTGGAATCCAGCACCGACTTCTTCCCTGTGGGCAGGAGGGGTCACCACGGCCCTCGCGGGGGGCTCGGGGTGTGATGGGAAAAGCCCCAGCATGTGGGCACGTCTCCATGTTCCATACCTACCTCCCCCAACCCAATCTGGGCTTTCCCAGGCAGCCCATCCCCTGCCCCCAGCACGGGTGGCTGGGAGAATAACCTGGGAGAGCCAGGATGGGCCCAGGGCACAGTGGCAACCCCCAACTCAAGAGAGGTTCTCCTGGGGCAGAGCTCAGCCAGTGTGGTCAGTGTCCCAGGCCAAGGCGTGCCAGGGGCTGGGCAGAAAGCTGGAGCATAGCCTGGGGGCTGCCCAGGGCCACCCCCACACTGGCCTAAGCCCCAGGTCCTACTCTCAGGGCTAATGGTGCCTGAGCCCGACCCCTCAGCCTGGGGTCACTACTGTCTCTGACAAAGGACACCAATTGTAACCTTGGAGCCAGCCTGGCCTCTTCCCTGCTTGGGCAAGGCAGGACGGAGAGCAGCCAGCTTGGCGGGGGGAGGGTGTGGGGGTGCAGGGGTGCTGTGCCTGGGGAAGGCTGGCTTCTCCTCCCAGAGAAACCCAGGCCTCATCTCCCAAAGGCTTTCAGCACCAACACTAAAAATACCCTTGCTAAACCCTCTGTCCTCTGGCCCCCTCCAAGGACACCCATGGTGCCCTGTGTCTCCTGTACCTGAGGGCCTGTGAGGATGGGCTTGTGGGTGAAGGGGAGGCCATCCTTCCCCAGGCACAGCACCCCTGCGCCCCTAGCCAGGGCTAGGGGGCTGCAGTGAGGCAGGACAGCAGGTGTCACTGGGGGTGGAGGTATCAGACACCAGAACGAGCTGACATACCCTGAATTGGCCGGTGGCAGGGGAACTCAGTCCAGAGCTGCAAACACATCTTGAGAACCCACCACGCAGGTGGCTCTACCAGCTGCTCTCAACAGCCCCAGGCCCTGCTACCGGTAAGGCCCTGCTGGCCACTTCACACCACCCTGGCCCACCCCACACCTGGGGAGTCTGGCACCTGCCAGGCAGACAGCACCGCCCCATTCCTCAGAGCACCACGGTGCAGAGCCTTCCCCAGAGACAGCCCAGGCACAGTGGCCACCTGAACTAGGTGGGGCGACTATTCTCACCTGACCACAGGCCTGACCCTGGACTACAGAGGACAGAGAGGTTGTGATCTTTGCCTCGGCAGAGGTTACGGCCTCCCAGGTCACCGAGTCGGTGAGAAGGACCCAGTGGGGTCTGTCCCAGAAGCACACACCTCTCCCACCCCAGCCACCCACACCCCTCACCGCCTGGGGTGCCTGACCCAGCCAGACCAGGGCCCCAGCAGCCCCCTGGAGAGCAGGGCAGGAAGTGAGTGCGGGAGCAAAGGTGGGTGTGTGGGTGTGCATGCAGGTGTGCAGGTGGCGTGCAGGTGGTGTGCAGGCAGCCACAAGGAGCCAGGAAGGGGCTGGGTGACCACTTGGGGATCAGGGAGCAGTGGCCTTCCAGCCACAAAGCCTCTAAAGCAGCAGATCTGTCTAAACAGCCTTGCAGCCCAGGGCACCACTGACGCTGAACGCCACGCCATGTGAGTGGGCCCCTGGTGGCCACCACTCCCAGGGCACAGGTGGGGCCAAAGGGCTGGTGCCTCCCAGGGCCTACACTGCCCCTCCCGCTCAAGGGCCCAGCTCACCTGTGGGGTCCTCAGGGCGGAGGCTCTTCTTCGCGACCTCAGCCAGTGCCCCAAAGCCCAGACCCACGGCCAGACCTGCAAGAAAGAGGGTGCCGGCGCTCAGCGCTCACGGGGGCCGGGGCAGCACCACGCAGATGCGGCTCGCACCAGGCACCCTCTCGGACTCACCAGCATGTTGAAAAGGGGTAAAAAAAAAAAAGGTGGCAGACGCACACCTGTGGTTTTAAGCTGACATTTGGTTCCAGGCAGACATTTCCTGTGGAAAAGCTTCATGCATCCCCCACCTTTGATCATCTACAGGCTCTGGGCACAGACACACCCCAAAGTAGCAGAAGCCAGGAAGCTCCTCGGGAAGGCCCCAGCCAGAGAAGAGGGACCAGCAATGGTCCGGGGGCTAAGGACATCCTAACCATGGGGCATCCCTCGGGATGCCACCAGCCACTTCAGATCTGCATGAAGAGCCTCCAGTAATCCAGAACTTTGACTCGCTGTAGCAGGAACGGCATCGCCACAGGAATGGCAGTGGCAGTCATAACATTTTGCAAAAGATAGGGCATCCCCAACCCAAGCCCTGAGGGATTCACAGAGCTCAGGAGGGAGAGGCCCCCTCGCCCACCTGCCCTCCGGGCTGGCAGACACTGACAGTGGTCTGAGGGCCACGAGGTACCAGGCCCTCACTCCCCAGCTTTTGAAATCTTCTAAAGCCAAGTTCATTAGCACCTCACTTGTCTAAAATTCAATCACTGGGTGATCCCCGCTGTTCAGTAGAAGCCGGCAGGTGCTGCTAAGGCCACACCTCACTCAGAACCAATGTCCTCTCACTGTAAACCCAGCTCTAGCTCCCCGGGCCAGGCATGTGCGAGCACGGTGAACACACAGGGAGCTCACGAACCACAGCCGGCAGCAGAAGACTGGAGCTACCCCAGACGACACCACCCCCAGCCCGCACCCCACCGTGCACCCTATTTATAGGGCAAGGAAAGTGGCACATACTTCCATGTTGCCAAATTTTCTACAATGATTATGCATTACTTTTATGAAAAATATCGAACTTATTGAAAAATTTATTTAATGAGAAAAAATCTTTAAAGCAAAAGAAGATAATTTCATTTCAAAAAAAGCTTTTTGCAATACATTTTACCCCCCACTGGGCAACAGTGCAAGCTCCACGTCACCAGCTGTGAGAGCAGTTCCTGCTTCAGAGGCTCTTTTGAGCATTGCACAATTTAGTAAGAGTAAGGTGCTCATATGGGGCCAGACACACAGTCGAGCAAAAGAAATATAATGTGAGCCACATAAATAATTTTAAATTTTCTAGTGACCATACTGAAAAAGGCAAGAAGAACAGGTAAAGTGAATTTTAATAATATATTTTACTTAATATATCCAAAATATTATCATTTCCACAAGGAATCAGTATGAAAGCTGTCAGAGATTTTACACTGGCATGCGCATGCACTAAGTCTCCAAAGTCCATGTGCCTTTCACACTTACAGCACGTCTCCCTGCGGACAGCCACAGTTCAAACGCGCAGCGTGGCCGGCGGCTCCTGCGTTGCACACCATGGGGCACAATAAGCCAAGCTCTGGCCATCACAGAAGCTGCCGTGCGTATTTGAAACGGCCTTTAGGTGTGACAACACACCCCATCAAGGACATTGTGGTGTACTGGGATGGAGGTGCCAGGATCTGGGTGCCTGGTGGGTACACCAGCTGTGTTTTCTCTCTGCAGTCCCCACAGAGGTCACTGGCACAGAGCTGGCAGCCAGAGTCCCCGATTAAACATTAACTCCACCCCCACCCCCACCCGCCCAGCACACTATCAGACTTAGCAGAATAAAGGATAACAGCAACATTAACCTTCACACTGTAGCGACCCTCACCAATGTCTCAGCATCTAGATTTCCTCTGCCTGGAACAGGTCCAAACACAAGCCTACAAAAGGGGCAGACAGCCCCACGGGTCCTCCAGCCCGGCTGTTACAAGACGCCACCACAGCTGTGGGGTGGGCCATGCCGAACCCCTCTTTCTACCTCCTCCTGCAGGCAGAGGTGTGTCCCCCGTGCCCCAGCTGGACCCTTTCAAATCCTCCGTTACATTATTCTCTAGCCATTTCTCAGCTCCCAGGCAGAGCCAAAGCTCGCCAATGGGAAGGACCCATTATTAAACAAATCACCCAAGGAACATTCCACAGGGGAGGCCTCAGGCTCTTTCTGTGGCCCTACATGTCCCTCAGGACCAGCCTGGCACTAGGCCGAGACACTGCCAACAGACGGACAGACAGGCTCCAACAGCAGGCAGCCCCAGTGGTGAAAACAAGCCCAGTCGGCTGGCAACCGGACCTTGGCCTCTAACAGTCTTTCACAGTGAACCCAGGACAAACTGGCCGCCACCTGCCCACCAGGCCCTGGCTTGACCTGATTCTCAGGACCCCAGGCTGGGCTCTTCCCTCACCCAGACCCAGCTGGTACTTGGAGGCAGCTCCGGGAAGACAGATGCCACAGCCTGGGACTTCCCAGGTCCTCGTGAGGACCCCACTCACACCCTGAGCCCGTGAGGACAGGGCACCTGTTCTGACCCACATCCTGAGAGGCCTCCCGGCCTGGCAAGGAAGTCCTGCGGGAAGACCAGCCACAGAGTCTGCTCTGGGCTCTAGGGCCACAGTCCCCAGCCTGGCTGCCCTCCTAGCCTGTTCCAAGAGAGTTCCAGACGTTTCTCTCACAAAGGGAGGTTTTGCAGTCAGGGCTGAGGGGAAGCAGCAGGGAGCGGGGCTCTGCCCTGGGCAGGAGCACGCAGGACCTGCGGGCCTGCTCCGTGTGACGTCGGGAGGTCACCAGAGCCAAACAAGGCCTTCTCTTGAGCAGTCACCTGGCTTTCTGCCCAGACAGACACCAGACGTTAAAAGAAGCAAAAAATAAAACGCCAAAAAACAGGGCCCTTCCTCAGCAGGCTGGGCGAAAAGCACTTCCGAACAGCGAGTCAGCAACGTCCCCGTAGCTGCGGCTTCACCTGCCAGGAGCTCCTGGCGCGTGCGCAGAGCGAGGGTGGGGGGCTCCGCAGCAGGGAGGGCCGAAGCTACATCTCGGGATGAACGCAGCGCCACTGGAATCCACGGCACTTGCTACGTGCCAGCGCGCTGTTCTGCGCCTCACTTTCATCGACGCCGCTACCCACCCTTCCGACCGGGGAGGCAAGAAAGCCCAGTGGAGAGGCCGTGGGGCGGGCCCCGTTGCCCTGCTTCTAGGTGTTCTGGAACCTCAGCAATCCCGCCTTCTTCTCTGTCTCCACCCGGCGTCCTCCAGCGCCCGGCACACGAGGAGGAACAGGAAAGGGGGAGGGGAGTTCCCTGTGGCTTGTTCTCCCAAGTTCTCAGGATCTGACTCTCAATTCCCCGAAATGGACTGGTGGGGCAGGGGGAAACCTAACACAGCCCCTCAGAGGGCCACTCTGTGGTGCCTGGTCAGGCTCGGACTTCCAAGTGCATGACCCAGGCCTGGGCTCCCGTCCCAGGGTTGTCACCAGCAAGCATATGGCCCTGGGCGACAGGCCGACTTCCTGACTCGGCTTCCTCCGACCTCGTCTCCAGCACAGAGCTTTAGAGGGGGTGAAATAGGCAGAAAAGCCCCTGGTTTTCAAGAACGTTCCTAAGAAAGCAGAAACTACGCCCCCGCACCCACGCAGAGGGTGCAGAACTGCTCTCGTATCTCTTGCTGCAAAAGGCACCCAGAAGAGTGCTGGTGCCAGGAAGAGTGGCACATGTCCCTAGTACATCAGGCTGCTGTCACTGCATTCCGTTCCTAGAGGGGTGGCCAGAGCAAAGCTGGCCTTTTACATAGCCCTGTCAACAAGGGGGTACCGTGCCAGCAGGTCAGAGCATATAGATCTGTCACAGGGGGTGTGGACACTCCCCATCTCTACCAGCCCTGAGGTCCCAGCCAAGGGGTCCAACAACCCCACCACTGTGGGATGGCTCTGCAAGGCCTGGTAAGCCACCTCGAGGTCTCAACCAATGTCCAGAAACCAGGGGGAGGTAGCAAGTCTTTCACAAAACTAAGTTACTCAATTTATTACCCTTTATCCTGGAGCATGTTGTTTGCATTGTTAAAATGTCCTTTAAAAATGACAAAGTGGTGGTAGTGTTGTTTGTTCACTTGATTTTGAGACAGAGTCTCGCTATGTCACCCCAGCTAGAGTGCAGTGGCATCATCACAGCTCACCGCAACCTTAAACTCCTGGGCTCAAGCGATCCTCCTGCCTCAGCCTCCCGAGAAACTGGGCCTGCAAGTGTGTACCACCACACCCAGCTAATTTTTCTATTTTTATTAGACATGGGGTTTTGCTCTTGCTCAGGCTGGTCTCGACCTCTTGACCTCAAGCGATCCTGTCACCTTGGCCTCCCAGAGTGCTAGGATTACAGGTGTGAGCCACCACACCTGGCCAGTGTTTTCTTTTAAATGTTCTTACTTAGCAAAATTAAGAATACCCACCCTAAGCCCATTCACCCAATGCTTGTTGGTTTTTAATTTTACCACAGAGACGGAAACAGAAAAGTTCAGGGAGAAGGGACACAATCCCAGAGCTTTGTTGCTGATATGTTAACAGTACCCCCAGGTATATCAGAATTGTTGGGAAACTAAGCAACAATAGCTATCAGCTCTGTGTTTCAACCTAAGGAATGCCTGTTTTCTGACATAAGAGAGAACGCTCTTATGTTAGTTACCTCACCTGTTAGGAAAACCAATGGAATCTCAAACTATTTTTAAAAGCAAAGTATGTTTCTAGGAATGAGGAACACTTAACTTTTTACCTTTTAAAAATAATATAATTCCCAAGGTTCCATTCCCTCTACTCTTCATTCCTGGTCCACTGACATGCTTTTTCTCATACCAATACCTCTTTCCTTTTATAATCAAATTTCAAAATCCTTTCTACACAGACTCTAATAGCATTATGGCTTCCTATTTCTTCACTTTTGTTTGCTTTCTGTTTTCCTATGTCCCTTAGTTATTCTTCTCTTCCCTTCTGTCTTAATGATGTGGATTGTTAAGTTCCTGTGTGAAGGTCCCAGGAACCACGTGCCATGCACAAGGCAGTGTGCAACTCCTTTTGATAAGTCTTCCCTAGTGCCTACTTACCCATTAAAGTCTCATTCCTGTAGTTGTCTAGTTCTCATTTTATAGTGCAAAGGAAATGATAAGATATCTCCTCTTATCTGTAAGACTGAAGCATAAATAGAAAAAGGGATGGGAAACACAGAAAAGAGTAGAGGAGACACAGGAGACATAGTAAAAAGATCTAACACATGTGAAACTGGAATCCCAGAAAGAGAGGCGAGAGAGAATGGGACAGAAGCAATAGCTGAAGAAATGATGACAATTTTACAAAACCAATAAAAAATATCAAGCCACAGATTCAAGAAGCTCTGTAAACCCCAAGCAGAATAAACACAAAGCAAATCACACCCAAGCATGTCACAATCAAACTGTTAGAAATTGAAAACAAAAAGAAAATCTTAAAAGCAGCCAGAGGAAAGAAATGTATCATTACCTTCAAAGGAGCAGCAATAAAATTGATAGCTAGGTTGTCAACAAAAACAATGGAAGTAGGAAAATAATAATATAAAGTGTCCAAAGGCAACAATTTTCAACATGGACAGCAAAAATATCTTCTAAAGCAGAAGTGTAATAAAAAAGACATTTTCACACAAATAAAAACTAAAACAATGATTAGCAGACTGCATTATAAGAGAGAATAGGGTTCTTCAGAGAAAAGGAAAATTATACCAAATATATTAATAATTATGGAAATGCAGGAAGAAAGGAACATCAAAAGGGTAAATATATGGTTAAATCTAAATTTATATGGGCTGTACAAAGAAATACAATCTTGTGGGGTTTAATATATAATAATTTAATATATAAAACATGCATAAATAAAATGCATATCCACATTGACACAAAAAACACGAGAGGAATACACAGATTAAAAGTGTCTAGGGCACTAGCATTATTGGGGAAGTAGTAAAAATAATCACTTATATTACATTGTAGTAAGTCAAGATGCATGCTGTAATCTCAAGAGTAACCACTAAAAGAATAGAGAAATGTAAAACACGAGAGCTAAAAAGGAGAAAACATGTACAATCATGTGCCACATAACAACATCTCAGTCAATGAGGGACCACATATATATATCCTGTAAGATTATAATACTGTATTTTTTACTGTACCTTTTCTATGTTTATATACACAAATACTTACAGTTGCCTACAGTATTCGGTACAGTAACATGCTGCACAGGTTTGTAGCCCAGCAGCAAGCACTATACCATATGACCTAGGTGTGTAGTAGGCTATACCATCTAAGTTTGTGTAAGTAGTACACTGTATGGTGTTCACACAACAAAATCACCTAATGACATTTCTCAGAACGTATCCCTGTCATTAAGTGACATATGACTATAATTTTAAAAGTCTTTGATTAACTCAAAAGCAGGAAAGAAAAGAAAAAAGGAAACAGATGAGTCAAATAATAAGCAAAAACTAAGTAAACGCCAATACAATCAGCAATTGCATTAAATGTAAATGGACTAAATATTCCCATTGTAAGACTAAAAATCATCAGTGTATATTTAAAACACAGAAAACAACTATATAAGCTGCTCACCAAAAAAATATAAGGACATAAAAAAGTTGACAGTAGAGGGAAGGAAAAAGAAATAGCATGCAAACATTAACCAAAACAAAACTGGAACGTAGCTATAATATCAGACAATGTAGCCTTTCATAAAGAGGGGCATAACACAATAATAAAGGGATCAATCCTCAAGAGGATGTAAGAATTCTAAATCTGTAGGCAGCCAATAACATAACTTCAAACATAGAAAGCACAAATCAACAGACTAAACGTAGATAAATTGACAATCACAGCATAAGACTGTTAAAGCCTCTCTTGATAGCTGATAGAATAAGCAAACCAAAAAAATCATTAAAAGGTCTGATCAACATGAGCAGCAAACCAGAAGAGATCATTAGATCACTGCACCCAACAATGTCAGAATTCTTTTCAGGTACACATGGAACATTTACCAAAATATTCCCATTTGGAGTCAATGACAAGACTCTAATTTCACAAAAGGGAAAAACCCAAGGGCTCAAGGTCACATAGGAAGCAGGGTTGGAATTATAATCCAGACATTATGATGACCTAAAGCTCCATTTGACCCCAAATCCGATATATGACCCCATCTTCTACAACATTCTTTAACAAAACCTAATATCCATAGATCACCCTGCCCATAGTATCATAACCGTAAGTTCCTATAGCCAAATTGGACTTAGGACTCTTGCCTCCATCTCAGCACTAAAACGAGCCACTGAAACTAGAAAGCCTGTGACTTCCCCTCCATACAGCTGGATACCTACCACTGACCTCCCCAAACACCTATCTGGTTCCCTGCAGATCCTGAGATCTAGAGCCATCCTTTTCCTTCATAACCCCAGTGCAAAAACATCCTAAAGTCTGCCAGTCTACACCTCAAAAACATCTCGGCTCCGTGAGGGGAAGACAGGCTAGAAGTGTTTCCCAGGAGAACAAAGCAGAGCAGTGATACTTCAAACGGAACAATGACCCACCCCTAAGGTACATACTTCACGTTGCAATGAAGAATATTCTTAAATAGTATGTTTATGTCTCTGAAACTAAAATCTTTCTGCAATGTGTGTAGTTCTAAGGATCTATGATATTCATTCTGATCTTTTATATTCAATTCTATTATGTTTAACTTGTTTTTTAAACGCGGATACCAACCCATTAAATTGATTACACACTCACTAAAGGGTCATAACCTACAGCTTGAGAACCTCCGAAAGAGGCAGAAGGACCGGAGTTCACCACTGGGGCCGGAACAGCACGTTTTTTCCTGAACTGGCTCCGCTTTGTGTCCATCCTGCCACCTCCAACCCCAAAGCATGACCTAATGGCTGCTCCAAATCACAGCAGGGGGCAGAGCTCCAGGACGCCCACCGCAGGCAACTCCAGCCACCAGGCGGCCATGAACCAATCAGAACTCTCCTACATACAGCCTTGCAAATCGCCACTCACCCAAGGCCAGTATATGAATAAAGCTGCCCAAACTATTGCTTTCATGGATTATATTACTCGGAGAACTTACTAAAGGCAGCTGAGCTCTAAAGAAACACACTTCCAGTAACTCCATCCTAGAGTACACTACAGCAAAGGAGATGGTACTTTCAACAGGAACATCTTGGTGCATAAATAAGCAATACACATGACAACACGATGTCATAAAAGCAGACAGGGCTGCTACAAACCTTCACTATAAAATTATCCTTCAACTCATATAAAAAGAGCACAAGTGGATTGGATACAATGCTATGCAAACCCCCAAAGTACAAATAAAGCTCACAACTTCACAGCATATTAAATTGGCTTTAAACAACAGCAGCTCGTTCCCGTTCCACTGATAAGCTACAGGAGATCCAGCAAATGGGTTCCCCAAATGGCTGGTCCCCAGGGCAAAAAAGGCTCTATTTAGGGGCTAAATAGCCCCAGTGAGGAACCTGTACTCACTACCTGGCCTCCTTCCTGCAGAGGCCCCCAAGGCAGCTGACTGGCAGCCAGGCGGAGGCAGGAGGAACAAGTGATGCTGCAGACACTGTCCCTAGGGAGGCCTGGCGGCAGCCCAGGCTGCACCTCACAGGCGGCACCAGCCGCACACCAGCAGCGGGGACAGCCGAGGCCCGGCGGGGACAGCCGAAGCCCAGCTGAAACCCGGCAGCTGGATCAGTCGCCCACAGAAACATCCAGTCCAACAACTGATGCCACGTACTCCACCAACGCCTTCCCTGGGACATGGCTGGGCCCCCACCCACTTCCCCTCCACGCAGACCCCGGAGGAGCCCCGGCTCCACCCCGCAGGGCACGTGGGGAGGCCAGGCACCCGCAGCCACCTTACCTCCGAAGTTGGCCAGCCGCCCGATCCGCGTCACCGGCACCTTCCGCTCCCGGGCCTGCTCGCTGAGCTGAAGGAAGAAGAGACAGGGGCCTCGTGGGATAAGCAAATGGGCACAAGACCACCCTGTGGGGTTCATGCTGCGCCCCCCAGCCCCTCTCCACCCCCAAGGCAGCAGCTCCACCTGGAGCACACCCACTAAGAAGAGGCCTCCCTGTTCCTAAAAGGCCAAAGATCCAAACGAAGTTCCCAAAGTGGGGGCCAAGGCCAGCACCACTGCGGGTGGGAACCAGCCCGCCCAGTTGGGGGCCTGTGGGACGTACCACCTGCTTGTGCGGCTTGCTCTCGGGGCGAGCCTTGGCCTGCCGCGCCTTCTCGATGTCCTCAGCCGTGAGGCCTCCCACAGGGGCCTGGTCCTGGTGGAAGAACCTTCGCGGAAAGCCCGCGGCACAGAATGAGTCTGTGGGGTTTGCAAAGAGTCTCCCATGGACCCTGCCCAGCGGGGAGGTGGCCTGGCCCGGGAGCCCGGCTTCCCTACAGGGTCCGCCGGCACCGTAGGCAGGGGCCGGGCCCTCGCCGTGGGCGCGATGCGGGGGCGCGGGCGGCGACGGGTCGGCAGACGCTGCGGACAAGTCCGCGGAGGCTCCCGCTGCCTGCGGGCCTGAGAAGTGGAACTCTGCTTCCAGGTCTTCGAAGTTCTCCACAAAAGGCTCTTCGTGTTTGTCCTGACCCTGCAGGGAGGCAAGGCCAGCGTGAGGGGTGCAAGAGCGAGCCAGGAGCTCCTCCCGTGTCTGTCCCCACTGCACAGGACAGCATGCTACCACGCTACTGCCCTCCGGCACTCTCGGCCCTCCAGAGTAAAAGCACGCTAGCCCAAGGCCTCCGGCACCCTTCCCAGCCCGGGAGCCAGGACCTGGGCTCTAGCTCTGATTCTGCCAGGACTCTACTGTGTGGCCAGGGCAGGTCACTGAGCACCTACCCAGTGTCCAGCTGGGGCCAGGCCAAGTGACCACCACTCCCCAGCGGCAAGTTCCTCACCTGCAAGTCAAGGCTGAGGAGGGGCCTCCAGGGCTTTGGGGACGGTAAACCCAGGCAAAAGACAGAGCAAGCTCCGAGAAGTGAAGACACAGCCAAAGGCCGGAGAGGGGTCAGACGTGGGGACAGCCCCTCACTGCAGACATGGTTTCTGCCACTCGGCCTGGGGCTTGCGTTTAAGAAGCTCTCACAGGAGAGGTGGTCACAACCAGGACCAGGCCTGGCTGTCCCTGGGAGCTCCAGGTACATGGAAAGGGGTGCAGGGTGCAGGGATATACCTGGGAGCTTGTACATGGAAAGGGGTGCAGGAGATACACTGTGTTTTCTTTGTAACTGTCACTAGGGCCTGAACTTTGCGCCCGGTCCTTTGTACTTTTGAACCAGGAGTAACCTTGAGTGACTTCCTGACCCTGCTCTGCCACTTCCTCATCTGAAAATAGGGCTCCCCATCATCACAGAGTTATGTGGGGCCACAGGGCCAGGGAGACAGTGCCAGGGAGGCTATAGTTAGAACAGCACTGACTTCCAAAGGGAGCCCCGAGGCCTGGATTCCTGGTTCAGCTGAAATGGATCACCCAGTCCAGTGGCCCACGTGCTGCCTGCAGGCCACACAGAACATCCAACGGGAGGCAATGGCTCCTCACTAGAAAAGGCACCAAATGAGGCGCCAGAGGCCACAGCCCAGCCTCAGCAGAGGGAGGGCAAGAGCAGGAGTCTTGGCTGGGAGGAGGACAAGGAATCTGGTCCTGTCACTTAACAGTCAGGGTCTCGCAGCAAACCGCTTAGTCTCAGTTTCCTCTGAGACACAGGGGTGAGCATCAAGCCTGACCCCATCCCAGGACATCAGTGAGGCTCAGAGGCCATCACAGGGATAAAGACTTCAAAAGTTAAAGGCAGGCCGGGCGCGGTGGCTCACGCCTGTAATCCTGGGAGACCGAGGCGGGTGGATTGCTCAAAGTCAGGAGTTCCAAACCAGCCTGAGCAAGAGCAAGACCCCGTCTCCACTAATAATAGAAAGAAATTAATTGGCCACCTAAATATATATAGAAAAAATTAGCCGGGCATGGTGGCGCATATCTGTAGTCCCAGCTACTTGGGAGGCTGAGGCAGAAGGATTGCTTCAGCCCAGGAGTTTGAGGTTGCTGTGAGCTAGGCTAACACCATGGCACTCTAGCCCGGGCAACAAAAAGTGAGACTCTGTCTCAAAAAAAAAAAAAAGTTAAAGGCATATATGTACAGTGAGAGAGTCACTGTATCCCCACTGGATCCTTATGGAGTGAGTAGGAGGGAAGGGTCTGGGGATCTTAAACCTGAGACTGACCAGAGGCCGGGGGCTGTGATGGCCTCACAACCTGGAGCAGCACTGTGAGCTTTGTCCAGGTTAGCCAACCACAGGGCAGAGCCCCTGCAATGCAACTTCCAACACACACGCACGTACCCACGCACACACGTGCACACGCATGTGAGCACACACACACAAACGTGCACACAGACACCCTTCCTCATCTCGGACTATCAGGGAAGTTGCCGGTGATACGGGGTGGGCAGTGCTCTGGTGCAGCCAACCCTGTTTGCAATCACCTCTGCCACACTCGTTTGTGCTTAACACCATCCCTTGGGTGTAAGACATCGAGGCTTCCTAGAAGTGATCTCCCCCAGATAGCATGAGGGATGAGAGAGGCTAGAGGTGACGCTTCCCTTGGCAGGGCTGTGCCAGCTGCCACCCTGGGAAGGAACAGAACCCCCAAGTCAGGTAGCAAGAGACCCTCAGCAAAATGAAGGAGAAAAATAAGGCCAGGCCTTGGCGGAGGATCAGCAGACTGGGTAAGAAGAGCCTTCAAAGGCTAAGCCAGGCTGACCATGGCCCTGTTAGGGACTGTATGTGTGTGTGTCCCCCGCTAAATTCATCTTGGCAACCTAGCCCTAGCTCCTGGATGATACGGGGGAGGGGCGTAAGTCAGGAGGACGGAGCCCTCATCAGTGGGATTAATGCCCTTCTAAAAGGGGCCCCAAAGAGCTGCCTTGCCCTCTTCTCACCACTTGAGGAGACAGTGAGAAGATGGCCATGTATGAATCAGAAACAGGCCCTCACCAGACACCAAATCTCCCAGTGCCTTAATCTAGAAAGAAACGTTTTGTTTAAGCCACCAGTCTACGGTATTGCATTACCATAGCCACAGCCTGACACAGGGCAGTGGGACACACTGGCAGGGGGAGGGGGCTCCCTGTCCTGGCCACAAGGAGATCAGCTGCCATGGTCACACACCCCCAGTCTCACCAAGAGCTCCAAGTCCAGCTCTCTTCCCGCCAGCACTCCCCCCACCCCGCCTGCCCGGGCCTCCTTACCTGCGCCCTCCCCAGAAACGCGCCGACCTGCTCTGCAGCCGTGGACTGCAGGGCCCTGGCCGCCATGAGGAGCTCCCCACCGACGCCCCAGTGCTGCAGATGGGTTTCCACAGCCGCCTGGGTCAGCTTGGCAAGGCCTCTGGCCACCATGATGGCGTCCCCCAGCATGGCAGCCATGCTTCAGTGCTGGAAGAGAGGAGGCTGGGTGAGGGCAGGGCTCACACCACACCCACCCACTCCACACCAAACCCTGGGCAGAAGGCCGTTTGGTTTTCCCACTGAGCTCCCCTTCTGATCCAGGCTGACTAAAAAGAGAGGGCCCAGGGCTCAGGGGAGACTCCAGGTGACCCCCAGCACTGCAGGGGCACGAGCAGGACTAGAGACTGTGGGGTCGGTATGCCACGCACGTGCCACTTCCTACATACTGCCTCACCTGGGCCTCAAACCGCTCTGCGAAAAACCTGAGGTACAGAGAGGTAGGGTGATCTGCAGCAGAACCAAGACATAAATCGGGTGCCCTGACTCCTCGTGCAGTGCTCTCCCCTCTGGTGGGCGCATCCCACTCCCAAAGCATCTCACGGCAGTGCTGTTCCGACCCGGACCCACGGAGACCGGGGCTGCCAGTCCCTTCCCAGCTGCTGCTCAGTGAAGCCACTGACAGACCCGCAGACCAAGGGACAGCCGAGCCGCCCCCGCCCCACCTGCTCTGCAGGGGGACACCCCAGCCACTCAAGGGCTCCTGCAGGAATGGGCTCTGCCCCTGGGCATAGTATAAAGCTACTCACTCTTACTTAAGAGGAGCCCCTAATGCACAGGATCCCGGAACTTGAGATGATTGGCCATAAGCTGCCCTCGGAAATCACCTCCACCCTCAAACGACAGCGGCCACCGCACCCTGGGCTCAGGAGCTTTCCATACATCTTCTCATCTTTACAAATGGCCTGATGGCATGGCTATTACTGACCCCACTTACAAACAAGAAAACCAGCGCAGAGAGGCTAACTGGCTGAGGGCGGGCACGTAGCTCCACGTGGCAGCCGTGGGTCGGACCCCAGCCCTTGCTCTGTACCCAAACGCTTGGCCCGCCAACTCCAAGGCACTTCTGCAGGGACAGGGCACTGCTCAGGCACAGATACCTGTACCCTAATCTAAGCCAGGGAGGTTTGGGGAAGGTAATTATACTCTTGAGACAGACGGGAGCCGGGGAAGGGGGCTGGGCCAGCCCTTCATTGGGTGCCACCGCACATCCTGGCTCCGCTCTGCGCTGCATGGCAAGCAACAAGGCCAGCTCTGCTGAGGGAGTGTCTAGGACGGGGGCTCGAGCACGTAAAGTCACATGGGACTGGTGCCGGCTCTCAACAGCTCCGACACACACTTTACTCACCACCGGTGTGGGGGTGGGGAGGGAAGAGCGCCCACCGAGGCCATAGAGCGGAGGGAGGGAGGTAGCTTCTGAAAGAGACATCAGGGACAGGCAATGGCTGGGGGACAGCTGTTCAGAAGGACCATCCACGACACCACATGCCCCAGGGTCCCCAGAAACAGGCCTTCCCCTGTCTCATCTCTAAACCCAACCCAGATAACCAAGACAGGAGTCTTCCACAGCCACAAGCTGGAAAATTCCAAACACCTGATGTCCAATCCTCCTCAGAACTTCCTCTTAAAATCTATTAATATTTAATTCAGACTTTGTTTTTTGGCTTACAACGATTAATCCTCCAGAATTTTCCATCTAAGTTATCATAACCACATACTAAAGTTTCACCACACACCACACCCAGTGAGCTCCCATTGGTACCCAGTCTCACCCTAGACACTGGGCACCAGGTCCGGGGAGGAGAGATGGCCAGAACCAGCTCCTCTGGAAGGAAGGGCCTGTCCACATGGAAACAGCACCCCAGAAATATACACTTCCCTGCATACTGGGAGGCAAGGCCTGTTTTTCTCAAATCAATAAACACAGTCCGCCAATAAACATTTGTTGCTAATAAACACAGTCTGTCATTTGTGAGCAGATTAACACACAGATGCATATTTCAAAACCACAGCCTGCACTCACCCACCTTTGACAAATGTTATTGACTTACTGTTCAGGGGCCATACCCAAACCTTCCCTCACCCTACAAAGTGAACTGTGCACACCCTCGTCAACACGGGGCACTTTTCTGCAAGGGAGTCTCAAAGGAGTAGAGGGGAGGGAGGGGGAACCACCACCAGAAGGAAGAATTTTTCCAGAACTTTTCTCACCTTCCATTTTCAAAAACTGGGTCTCAAAAACCGTACTTCTAATGCACCACAATCCCAACATGATTCATAATTCAACTGTCCTGAAACTTTGCTGCAAATCCCCACCAGGAATGCACCCAGAACCAAGCACTTAGCTACACCAGGAAGCAATTTCATCATGATTTTAAATGAGTAAAATTAAAAGCCCCAAAACACATTTGATCCACGAGTTAAAAACCCTCCCAGCACCAGGGTTTCATCTGCAAGTATTAGAGCCGTCGCTATGTTCAGCCCCTCCCCTACTTGGTGTGCAGGCCCTGAGGTTTCCAGGGTTTCACCTGTGAGGAACACAGAAATGGAAGTTGGGCTCCTTGCCCATTGGGTAGAGAAGCCGCCTGCAGGCCTCAGCACCTGCCTGCTCTCCCCTGAGGAGTGGGAAGCTGTGGGTGACCACACATTAACAAAGTAGAGGGGTGCAAGACAGACACCCACACCAGGGAGTGCCCACTAGCTGGGTGCAACACCCGAACGAAGAGCCATCCAGCCGTCCCTTCAGCACGCGCCAGCTACGTCTCCTCCGTGCTCTGGGCCTGTCCCTGCAGGTCCTGGGTGAACCTGCCCTGGCCCCAGGGGTTCTCAGCTGCAGTGACATGCAGACACATCTATAATGGGCACAGGTGCCAGGGAGACGGCCGAGTGACGCCGACAACAGGATCAGATGTAGAGGAGGCAGCCTGAGTGGAAGACCCTGTCCTCGGGGCCTGGACACAGGCCCCAGCTCTGCCACCACCTGAAGCTGACACAGAGTGCCCTGCTCAGCCCCTTCCGTCCCTCCTCGGTAGGGGAGGGCTCTGAGCGGCTCACCAGGCCCCTTCTCTGGTCCTAACGTGCTTAACTGCTATAAAGGAAATAAATAAAAATATTGTCTAGAGAGAAAAAGACCCGTAATAAGTGCAGCCTCCCTGACACGTGAGGCCGTTTTCCTGTTGAACCTTCACTCTGACCTGTCCAAAAAGCTTGCAGAGACGCCCTCCTGTGCATGCTGGGGACTCCAGACCCAGGCCTTCCGACCCACACGTGAGCTGGCAATCTGGGGCATGGGGCCTTCAAATCTAGTCTCCAAAACTAAAAACACCCACCAAGGGGTGCATACAAGATGTATCAGCAGGAAAATGAGCTGTGCTCTTTTAAAAAAACAAACAGGAAATCCTGACAGACAGAAGGCAAACAAAGGCGTCATACATTGTCCACTCAGGACCCATGTGGCAGAGAAAGTTTTACTCTAAGGATTCTCACATGCACCCAAGTCCCCCTTCACAGCCAGAACTCACCACCTGTCACTCATCTCCTCTACGACAGTAGGCCAGGACCACGTGGGGATTTACCACGCAGTTCTTCAAGCCCCTTTGTAACTACGGAGTGTTGCAGCGCAGACCAGCTCCTGCCCAAGCAAAGCAGTGGTGTCCTTGTCTCCAAAAGCCAAGGGTCCACCCACTCTGGTCTCTTCCTAGTCACACCTGCCACCGAAGCCTTGGGAGCTGGTATAAGAACTTAAAAGCAAGTGGCCCAGAAAGCCCTTTGTCCTGGGGATTGTGTGAAGCAGGACAGAGTCCAGCCATCTGCTGCAAGCCTAGCACCCCCATATCCCACAGGCCCCTCAAGCTCAGCATGTTCCAAACTGACCTCACCCTGCTACCCCACCCCCCCAGGACTCCCACCCTGAGGAATGCTGCTACCACCTGCCTTAGACCATTTGATGCTCCCACCTGGGCAAGGCAACAGCCTCCAACTGCCACTGGACCCCCAGCCTCGCTCCTGCTGATGCATTCCCTAGGCCACTCTCAGAGCCATCACTTTAGAAGGAAAAATCCTGGCCAGGCTCAATGGCTCACATTTGTAATCCTAGCATTTTGGGAAGCCGAGGGTAAGACCCTGTCTCTACAAAAAAAAAAAAAGAAAGAAAGAAAAATTAGCCAGGCATGGTGGCACATGCCTGTAGTCCCAGCTACTTAGGAGACTGAGGCATGAGGATCTCTTGAGTGCAGAAGTTGGAGGCTGTAGTGAGTTATGATGACACCACTGCACTCTCGCCAGGCGACAGAATGAGACCCTATCTCAAAACAATAAAAATTAAATAAAAGGAAAATCCTATCAAATCGCTCCCTGGGCCCCGGCCCAGGCCTGCAGAGTGGAGCCTCCGCAATGGGGCAGGCACTAAGGTGCCCAGGCTGCACTCACCTGCCACAGGCCCCACGTGGTACATCTTCCATGGAGGTCCCTTGCCCCTTCTCCTCCCCAGGCCAGCCTGCCTGGTACCTATGCAAGAATCCTGCTAAAACCTGCCAAATTGCATTTCCTTAACAACAGATGTGTGTGATAATTCAGCTACAAGAATGTAAAAGTCACAACGCTATCCAAGCTTGGTTAGCTGAACAGTGGTACACCCACAGGAGAGAATGCTAGACTGCCATTTAACATGACACCGTGAGAGGTATTTGGTGACAAATAAGAAAGTGTATTATATATTCCCACGTGAGAAAAAAAGCAGGTCAAAAACAGTGTTATTTACTCTTCCTTTTGCAGGGTGGAAGGAGGGAGGAAGGAATGAAGGTTATAAAGAGAGAGCATCTGGGTGGTGGGATGACAGATGCTTTTCAGACTCTTCATTCCTTTAAGTTTTCGGAAGTTTTCTACAAAGAACATGTACGACTTTTACAATAGAAAATAAATTTTATAAAAATAATCTTAAATATCTTTTGTTAAAATAAGAAAAGCTAAGCAAGTGCACTAATGTGCAATTTTTAAAAACTATTCCTCACACCTTAAGCACTTGTCCGGGGCAGGAGGGGCAGCGAGGTCAGGTGCAGCAGAGTGCTATAAATAACGCTTCTCCCTGCCCTTGCGTCACCACTGTCCTTCATCAGAAGACAACTGCCCCTAACAGGCTGCCAGGCAGATGGGACACGGCCACCCCACTATGGGGAAGAGGCTCCACTGTTCTTCCCAGGAGAGTGGTGAGAAAATCACTCGGCAGAGGCCGACTGTCCGCCTGTTTTTTCCGGTGTCGGCCCCAGCGTTAAAAGATGGAAATAATCAATGGGTGCATACCTCCCCATAAAAAACCAAGACCCTAGTTTAGAATTACGTAATAAGTGAAGTGACCACATTTTCTGGACCAAAAATTAAGACACATAATAGGACTAGTGTCCTTTTAGGGCAGGGGTCAGCAAACCACAGTTCTCAGGCCAAATGCAGTCCTGCTGCCTGTTTGTAAATAAAGTTTAACTGGAACACGGCTGGCTCATTCACTTACACACGTATTGTCCATGACTGATGTATTTTGGCTACGAGAGCAGAGTTCAGGAATTGCAAGAGACCTATGGCCCACAAAGCCTAAAATATTTACTATCTCTCAACCCCTATTCTAGGGCAATGGAGTAAAATACGACGACAACTGTCCCAGGAAATCTGGAAGGTCACCAGAGTTGGATGAGAACAGCCTAGTAAGGCTGGGGTTGGGGCGAGCTCTGCTCCTGTCCGAGACAGACACCCAGCCGCTCCCCGCCCATGGGCCTCCAGACAGGGGCCAGACAAAGGAAGGGGCTGTTTGGGCCACATTTTACTGGAATATCCAGGGCACGATGGCCTCTAAGTGCTGCTCATGAAGGGATCAGGCCTGGGGGGCGGGAGAGGGTGTCAGAGGCCAACTTCCTGTACACCTGTTCCCCCTCGTCCTGCTGTTGCAAGAGGCTCACAGCCATAACGCTGTTGGAGGACAGGGGTGCACACTGCCTCCCCCTGAAGCCCACACAAAGCCCTCTTGACGGGGGGGGGGGGGGGGGG
>CAUYRT010072178.1:0-25262 GCA_963574885.1 Lepilemur ruficaudatus
GCTACTTGGGAGGCTGAGGCAGAAGGATTGCTTGAGCCCAGGAGTTTGAGGTTGCTGTGAGCTAAGCTGATGCCACGGCACTCACTCTAGCCCGGGCAACAGAGTGAGACTCTGTCTCAAAAAAAAAAAAAAAAAAAAAAATCAGGTCGTGAAAACCTAGATCACTTTATCCTACAGTGATGCTCTCTTCTTGTGAAAACCTACAGCATTAGTACTCTGTATCGTTCATTTTACAGCTATCACTTGACATTTCTTAAACCCTATTAAATGTTATCTATTAGTTAAATGTTCATATATTTGTGCCTTGTCTTCCCCAGCTAGACTATAAGCCCTGTGAAAAGAAGCACTTTGTACTATTTCTCATAATCCCTAAACACTGATCGCATATAGCAGTATAAAAATATATAAATTTACATTTGTATTTGTCATCTGCTAGTTCAAACACTTAAAGTTTCTTGAATGGTAGAAAAAATGCCTTACTTTGGTGCTCTACAATACCAACAGATATTAATTTATTATCATAAATATGTGCTGTTTTCCAAGCAAAAATAACACAGACGCTTCAAAATCAGGGATGGTCAGAAGTCAAAACTTGAAATAGAGTGGTACCTCAGATACATTGTGAGTTTGGTTCCAGACCACCATGATAAAGTGAATATCACAATAAAGCAAGTCACACATGAAAGTTAGGTTTACATTATACTGTAGTCTGTTAAGTATGCAATAGCATCATATCTAAAAAACGTACATAGCGTAATTAGAAATATTTAATTGCTAAAAAATCCTAATGATAATCTGCTCCTGCTTATCAACTAAATTTGTGGAATATTTTAAATCCTTTGTTGCCATTTCAACAATGTTCACTCCTTCTTCACCAAGAGTAGATTCTATCTCAAGAAACCATTTCCTCTGCTCAAGAAGCAGCTCCTCATTTGTTAAAGTTTTATTATGATCCCAGCAACTCAGTCATACCTTCACGCTCCCACGCTGTCTAGTTCTCTTGCTATTTCTACCACTTCTTCAGTTATTTCCTACATCAAGTTTTGAACCCCTAAAAGTTGTTTGCAGGTTGAAATTATCTGTTCCAAACTTGTATTAATGTTGCTGTTTTGACCTCCTCCCATGAATTACAAATGTAAGTTTTAGCATAATTCACAATGTATATTAAGCATAATTCTTAAGGGCTGTAGGGTTTTTAGAATGGTAAATGAGCAATGACTTCCACTTAAAGTCACCAGCCACATTAGCCCCTAGCAAGAGAATCAGGCTGTCATTTGAAGCTTTGAAGCCACGTGCATTGATCTTTCCTCTCTAGCTCTGAAAGTCCTAGATGTCATCTTCTTCCAATAAAGGGCTGTTTTGTCTCCACTGAAAATGTGTTGTTTAACGCGGCCACCTTCATCGATGATCTTAGCCAAATCTTCTGGATAACTTGTTGCAGCATCTACATCAGCACTTGCTGCTTCACCTTGCACTTTTCTGTTGTGGAGATGGCTTCTTTCTTTAAACCTTGTGGACGCACCTATGCTACCTTCAGACTTTTCTTGTGCAGCCCCCTCACCTCTGTCAGCCTTCACAGAATTGAAGAGAGTTAGGTCCTTACTCTGGATTAGGCTTTGGCTTACGAAAACATTGTGGCAGGTTTGATCTTCTATCCAGACCACTCAAGTTTTCTTCACATTAGTAATAAGGTGATTTTGCTTTCTTGTAATTCGTGTTTTCACTGAAGTGTAGTGCTTTTTATTTCCTTTGAAAACTTTTCCTTTGCATTCACAACTTGGCTAACTGTTTGGAGCATAAGGCCTAGCATTTGTCAGTCGTGGTTTTTGACATGCCCTCCTCACCAAGCTTAATCATTTCTAGCTTTTGATTTCAAGTGAGAGATGTGTTATTCTTCCTTTCACTTGAACATTTAGAGACCACTGTAGAGTCATTAATTGGTCTAATTTCAATATTGTTGTGTGTCAGGGAATAGGGAGTCCAGAGGAGAGACAGCGAAAGAATGGGACGTTTTTCACACATAACATTTATCAAAGTCTTCATCTTACACGGGCCCTGTTTGGAGGAAAAGTGATGACAATAGACTTGCTCTGTTAAGGGTTGGCACAAACCTTCAACTGGTAAAAACACAGTATTGTGAAGCACAATCCAGTGAAGTGTAACAGAATGAGGTATGCCTGCACATACATTTTTACAAAGTTACGGCGTCAAACAGTAAGCCCACTGTGTCTGCATTTATAGTCAATATGTCAAAATTTAGAAAGTCTAGGAAATGACTTTTGCAAACTCAGTATTTAAGACAAATATATAGTTACCAAAATATTGAATGGGAATGGAGATATAAATATTAACTTGCCTCTCTGAACCCTTCTTAAGGAAAGAGTTAGCACTTTTTAATAAGGATTCTGCAGTATTTTCTCAATGTTTGCAAATACATCAACTATGACTTAGCAGAGGCAATGAAAACAGTTTTTCCTCTGTTACAAACAATAATCTCTAAAAAGCTAAAACTTCAGATTTACAGTTACTTGACAGAAAAGAATTTACAGCCCACTAAAAAGTACTTTGCTTCTTCTGCAAATACCCCTATATCAAATATAGCAAAAATATGTTTTTTAAGATAGTTATTGACTATTTTGAAGTATATCCTGAGAATATCCACTATAACACTTGGCAATTAATGTCAGCAACATAACACAAATTATCCATGTCTTCCATTTCTACACAAATCTATTTTATGCACTGCTTGATTATTAATATATGTTTTTCCTTAAAATATAATAAATGAAGAAGCCAATTTTAAAGAGTGATATATTAATTTAAATGTTTTCTGTATATGAATGATTCCTAACAATCTTTTTCATCAGTGTTTATCTTTGTTATAACAAACAAAAGAGTAAATTAAAACAATGTGATCACTATAGGTGATATGACACAATTTTATAGCCACTGGAATTATAATCATTTTGATTATATTTTCTTGCATTGTTTTGTTTTATTTGTTGTTTTTGCTGAAACTATTTTGCATAGTACATAAGAATGACTTTAATACTCAAAAAAACTCACATATTTACTTAATATAAAAACATTGTTGGAAAGAAATCACAGGCCATGAGCAAAAACTGAAAACCAAACAGCCTCTACTCTCTCACAGTTTTGTTGATGGAGTCCATTTTTATAATTCCTGACTACTGAGACTAAAGCAGCATCATGATCCACTTTTTTGGCCTAGATGAGGTGTCACAATTTTACCAGCAAGATTTTCAAGGATGATTCCTTTGCTGAGTCCCCTTAACTTATTTCTCCAATTTCTATGATTGTAGGGGGAAAAAAGCCTTTATTTCTGAAGAATTCTATACCTACTAACTTTGCTATCATGTTAATGACCTACACTATCCATGTATCTGATTTGTAAAGGATGGATCAACTTATATTCTATTTATCAAACTAAGCATCTATTTCCTTAAGTATAATAGAATTCTTTGACTTAATTGGAGATATCAGCATATAAAATGGTTAGTTATCATAGACTTTCAGGTATAAAATGTAAAATTTTAACTATATTTTTGGTAGGCCAACATTTGCTTCATTTGGGCTATTATTAAATAACCATTTCTTTTTTGGTTGTGAAAATACGGCCAGAAATAAAATACATTGTCTAAGGGTGATTGCTTACTCTAAACATAGAAAATGAACTGTTTCTTTTTTTTTTTAATTAATATTTGTCAATCTTTGTAAGGAAAAAATGCATTAGAAATTTAACTCATTTTTATTTCAACCCCTTCCATTTAACAGTTTCAAAGGTATTTTATGTTATCCTTTAAGAAAAAGTGAGGACCTTAGATTCTAGACTGATTAGTGAAAATAAGGCAAAAAAGGATATCTGAAGAAGACATTTGAAACTTGGCCTTTTTTCTGATATAAAAGTTTTAGAGTAAATTTTACTCTTAGAACTTGATGATACAAGTGACATATGGTCATGTTCACTCTAATATTTTATATCTATTTTATGAAACAAAAATTTAAATAATAAAGAATTGAAAATTTAATCTACATGTCCTTGGTAACATAATTTAGACAGAAAATCTCTCTTGACTTCTATCCCGAATTCCAAAGGAATGATAAAATCTGAATAATATAAAATGGTTTGTTCATATTCTGAGGTGTAAACTTACTAAAGTTACAATCAATCTCCAACTATCTACCCATTAGATTCAATAATGGCACATATAATGTTAAAGAGCAGATGAGTAAGAAAATTATACTTCCTTTCTAACTGTGAAGTTAGAAAGACTCCTGAAGACTCCATTATAGGAGAATTACTCTTAGTAAAATATGAGAAAAAATTATGTTATATAACTGAGGAATGCATGAAGGAATGGAAGACCTTTATAGTCATTGACTGAAACAATAAAAACAACATTTTCAATTCAATATATCCGATTAGTGGCATTATATATAGCAACAAATGACATGGTGGCATCTTTTGGGAACCAACCTTTTTTTATATGTTCAAAGAATTCTTTGTAGATTGGCTTTCATGCATGGTAGATGATGTAAATGCAAGCAAATTTCTGCCTGAATTTCTAATCAGCTGTTAAACTGTTTTTATTACTTCCTGATTTACAATTATAAAGTCACACCACAAAGTACTATTGGTTCCAGAGGTAAAGAATGATGTAGCTTTTCTCTTTTGGTGAGAAAAGTAAACTTTGAGATAACATTTGTTCCCTTGCACAAGGGTTCATTGGTATTCTTTTTTGTTTTGTTTTGTTTTAAACCACTGAGAGATTTTTATTATATATTATTTTGGTAAAGTACACATAACATAAAATTCACCATGTTAAACATTTTCAAGTGTGTAGTCCAGTAGTATTAAGTACATTCGTATTGTTATGCATCCAACACCATCTTCCATGTCCATAACACTTTTCATCTTGTAAAACTGAAACTCTGTACACATTAAATTATTATTTCCCATTTTTCCTGCTATGGACTGAAGTTTGTGTCCCTCCAAAATTCATATGTTGAAAACTAGTCACCAATATGATAATTTTGGGAGGTGATAATTTAGGTCATGAAGGAGGAGCTCTAATGAATGGGATTAGTGCCCTTATAAAAGATGCCCAGAAGAGATGCCTTGTGCTTTCCACCATGTGAGGACATGCTTGCTTCTTCAACAGCAAGAAGCCTCATCTATAAACCAGGAAATGGACCTTCACCAGACACCAAATCTGCTGGTGCCTTGATCTGGGACATCCCAGCCTCCAGAACTGTGAGAAATAAATATTGTTTATAAGCCATTCAATTTATAGTATTTTGTTAAAGCATCCCAAATGGACTAAGAAACCTCCTCCCCTGCCCCTGGCAACCACCATTCTACTTTTTGTCTCTACAATTTTATACTCTCTAAATAATTCATTCAAGTGGAATCATACAGTATCTGTCTTTTTATAACTAGTTTATTTCACTTAGCATAATGTCCTTAAAGTTCATCCATGAAGTAGCATATGTAAGAATTTTTTTCTTTTTAAGGCTGAATAATATTTCATTGTCTGTATATAAGACATGGTGCTTTCCATTCATCTGTTGATAGATACTTGAGTTCACCCTACACTTTAGCTATTCTGAATAATGCTAATATGAAGATGGGTGTCAAAATTATCTCTTTTAGATCCTGCTTTCAATTTTTTTATGTATACACTCAGAAATGGAATTGCTGGATTATGTGGTGATTACATTTTCAATATTATGAAGAACCACCATATTGTCTTCTACAATGGCTGTGCCATTTTTCATTCCTACCAACAGTGCACAAGTGTTCCAGTTTCTCTACATCCTCACCAACACTTGCTATTTTCTGTTTTTTTTTTTTAATAGTAATCCTCCTAATGGATATGAGGTGGTATCTCATTGTACTTTTGATTAGAATTTCTCTAATTACTAATGATGTTTAGTAATTAGCATCATGTACCTCGTGGCCATTTAATATCTTCTTTGGAGAAATATCTATTCAAGTCCTTTGCTCATTTTTCAATTACACTATTGGCTTTTTGTTTGTGAGTTTGAAGAGTTCTCTTTATATTCTGGATATTAATCCCTTATCAGATCTGTGATTTACAAATATTGTTTCTTATTCCATGGGTTGCCTGTTTATCTTTTGATGAACTTTTTTTTATTTCGTGAAATTCAGTTTGTCTATTTTTTCTTTTGTCTTTTGCCAAACTCAGTGTTGTGAAGATTTTGCCCTATATTTCCTTTGAGAGCTTTACAGTTTACATCTTAGATTTAGGTCTTAGATCCATTTTGAGTTAGTTTTGGTATATGTCATTAAGTAAGGGTCAAACTTCTTTCTTTTACGTGTGGCTATCTGGTCTTCTCAGCACTATTTGTTGAAAAAACTGTCTATTTCTTATTTAATGACCTTGCCACCTTTGTCAAAAATTATATGACCATATATGCCAGAGGTTATTTCTTGGCTTTCCATTTTATTGTATTGATCGATATGTCTCTCTTTATGCCAGTACCACAGTCTTTTGAACATTCTAGTCTTATAGTAAGTTTTGAAATCAGGAAGGTGTGAGTCATCCAGCTACATTCATTTTTAGAATTGTTTTGGCTATTCAGGATCCTTTGAGATGCCTATACATTTTAGGATGGGTTTTTCTATTCCTGCTAGAAATGCCTTTGAGTTTTTTTTTTTTTATTGCAGCATATTATGGGGGTATAAATGTTTAGGTTACATATATTATGTAGATACCTTAAAGAGCTGTAAGTAGAACTACCATTTGATCCAGGAATCCCATTACTGGGCATCTGCCTTTGAGATTTTACTAGGGAATGCATTCAATCTGTAGATCTCTTTGAGTAGTGTTGATATCTTAACAATATTATGTCTTCCAATTTATCAAAATGGGATGTATTGTAATTTATTTATGTCTTCTTTAATTTCTTTCAGCAATGTTCTGTAGTTTTCATTGTACAAGTCCTTCAATTTCTTGGTTCAATTAATTTCTAAGTATTAAAATAAATTCTTAAATATTTTATTCTTTTTGATGCTTATAAATAATTTTTTTGTCATTTCTTTTTCAAATTGCTCATTCTTGGTGTATAGAAATGCAACTTATTTGTGTGTGATGATTTTATAGGCTGCTGTTTTAAAATTCATTTATTAGCTCCAACAGTTTTTGTTTTGTTTTGTTTTGTTTTTCATGGAATCTTTAGAGTTTTCTACATGATTTTCCATCATCTGTGAACAGAGATAATCCTATTTTATTCTTTTCAATTTGGGTACCATTCATTTCCTTGCCTTGCCTATTGTGCTCTCTAGGACTTCCAGCACTATGTTGAATAGTAGTGGTAAAAGTGGACATCAATATTTTGCTAGTGATCTTAGAGGAAAATCTTTCAGTCTTTCACCGTTGGTGTTTGCTGTGAAGTTTTCATATATATTTTTTATTATGTCAAGGTAGTTTTCTTCTATTCTGTGTTTGTTGAGTGTTTTTATCATGAAAGTTTATTGAATTTTGTCAAATGCTATTTTTGCATTAAGATGATTATTTTTTTTCTTTTAATGTAGTTCATTATTACATTGATTACTTTTCATATAATGAAACATGCTTGCATTCCAGGAATAAGTACCACTTGCTCATGATGTATAATCCATTTACTATTCTGCTGAATTCAATTTGCTAGTTTTTTTGATGAATTTTGCATCAACGTTCGTAAGGGATGTTGATTTGTAGTTTTCTTTTCTTGTAGTGTGTTTGTTTTTGGCATCAGGTTAATATTCACCTCATAGAATGAATTAGGAAGTGTTCCCTAATTTGAATTTATGCCCTCTTAACTTCAATGACATACAAAATCTCTGCTCTTCAAGGAGCTCTTTTCTCATCCTTTGCAATTGTTGATGTCACAGAATTACATCTGTATACATTGTGTATCCAGGAACATAAATTAATAATTCTTTTAAATGCATTACTTTTTAAAAGTTATTTAGAAAACAAAATGTGGAGTTACAAACCAAAGTTACAATAATACTAGATTTTAAACTAATAATTGTTTTTTCTTAAATGTATTAATCTCTTAAATCATATAGAAAAAAGTTCTCAAACAAGAAGTTTAGTTTTAAACTATTATTGCAATAAGACCAGATTTTATAACTGCCCATGCTTTCACCTTTGTTGTGATCATCATTTCTTCATACAGCTTCAAGTCACTGTCTGGTGCTCTTTCATTTCATGCTGCAGGACTCTCTTGAGCAATTCTTGCATGGCAGTGGTAGCCGACTTCCTCAGCATTTGATTTTCTGGGATTATCTTAATTTCTCCCTGATTTTAAAGCATAATTTTGCCTGATATAGGATTCTTGCTGGACAGTTCTTTTTTTTCTTTCAACACTTTGACTATATTGCCTCACTATCTTTTATCTTCCGAAGTTTCTTATGGGTAATCCACTTCTAATCTTACTATAAGTGATGAGTTGCTTTTTTCTTGCTGCTTTCAAGATTCCCTCTTTGGCTTTTTTTTTTAATTCATATACATATATATATATATATATATATATATACACATATATATATATATTTTTTCCTCTCAGAATATTATGGGGGTACAAATGTTTAGGTTACATATATTGTCTTTGCCTGGCCCAGGGTCAGAGCTTCAAGAGTGTCCATCCCCCAGATGCTGCACATCGTACCCATTAGATGTGAATATACCCATCCCCTTTCTCCCTTCCCACCTGCCTGACACTCGATGAATGTTACCACCATATGTGTGCATAAATGTTGATCAGTTAATACCAAGTTGATGGTGAATACTTGTGGTGCTTGTTTTTCCATTCTTGTGTTACTTAGTAGAATGGGCTCTAGCTCTATCCAGGATAATACAAGAGGTGCTAGATCACCATTGTTTTTTTGTGGCTGAGTAGTACTCCATGGTATACATATATGGAGATACCTAAAAGAGCTAAAAGTAGAACTACCATTTGATCCAGCAATCCCATTACTGGGCATCTATCTGTTTGGCCCTTGAAAGCTTGATTGTAATGTGCCTTCATATGAATCTCTTTGAGTACATTTTACTTGGAGTCTGTTGAGTTTCTTGAGTGTTTATATTCATACCTTTCATCAAATTTGGGAAGTTTTCAGCCATTATTTCTTCAGATATTCTCTCTACCCCTTTCTCTCTATGTTCTTTTTCTCAGACTCCCATTATGCATATATTGGTCTGCTTCATGGTATCCCGTAGGTACTTAGGCTCAGTTCATTTTCTTCTTTGTTCTTTTTGTTCTGTAGACTCAATAATTTCCACTTCAAGTTTGCTGATTCTTATTCTACTTGTTTAAATCTGCCTTTGAATCCCTATAGTGATTTGTTCATTTCAGTTATTTTACTTTTCAATGTCAGAATTTCATTAAAATTCTTTTTAGGTTTTATATTTCTTTATTGATATTTCCATTTTGTTCAACATCATTTTCTTGACTTTCTCCACGTTTTACTTTAGTTCTTTGAGCTTCTATAAGATAGTTGCTTTAAAGTTTTTGTCTAGTAGATCTGCCATCAGGTCTTTTTCAGGGACAGTTTCTGTTGATTTTTTTTCCTGTCAATGGGCCATATTTTTCTGTTTCTTTATATGCTTTAAGATTTTTTTGTTGAAAGATGGACATTTGAATCTATTAATGTGGTAACTATGGAAATCAAATTATTCCCCTTCCTAAGAGTTTGCTATTTATTGTTATTAATTTTGTGGTTTTTTAAATTGTTCTCAGCTACCCCTTGCTAATAATCAGCCTAAGGTGAAACCTTAAGATCTTCTTGGGTCTTTTCTGAGCTGTGCCTTTCCCTATGTGTATGTCGTCACTTGCTAATTTTCTCCATATATGTCTAGTCTTTAATGTCTGGCTCCCAAGAAGAGTTACATCAGACAGATTTTGCAAGTGCAATTGTTGTCTAGGTAGGGAGAGAGATTCCAGGTGCTTTATACTCCAACATATTCCCAGAATTCTCTCTACATTGATACTCTTAATCTAGCCTTCCTGTCCTCTCTTTTTTCATCATCCTCAAAGAAAATTTCATCCTCTCTTTACTATGCCACATATCTTTCTCATTCCTTAAAAATGCAGGAGTTCTATTCTATTGAGTACTTTTCCTGTTTCCTTTATCTTTGCCAAAGTATGTTTTCATAAAACATTTTCTCTAACTCTACTTTCTCTTAATTTTCTTATTCCCAATGCCTCACCTTCTTTATCTAAAGAACCTCAAGAGGAATTTTACTTGCTAGAGGAATCCCTGATTCACACTTACAAATACACACACCTTATTCCTATATCTTGAGATTGTTCACATGGCATAGCTAAGTCATCACAAAATTCTAAAATCCTTATTTTAATTTATCCAAAATTGAATTTTCTATGTCAGAACCACCCCCTTTTTTTTAGACTTTCTCAATTTCTCTTTATTCCTATTGAAACTGCATTCTTTTGGGAAATACTTTTCACAAAGAAATTATCACCTCCTCAGTATAAAATGAAATACACAATATAAGCTCTTGTTTCAACTTTTCAAGAATTGATTCTGTGATTATTGGTAAGCTACTATATTTCTTGAATCTATATTCATCCTCTGTTATGCATATTCATCTTCTGCCGTATGAAAGAGTGAATTAGATTGGTTTTCCCAGTTTGCTTAGTCTTAAAACCTATCCTAAGTTGATATTTAAAGGAACTATTCTGTTTTAATTATTGTTTTAAATTGAACTAATTGTGAGACTGGAATTTTATTGCAATGTATGAATTTCTAAAACTCAAGAATGGTTACACAACATCATAGTCTATAGGCAAAATTCAAAACATATTGTAAAATCCATTCCACTATATTTCATTTTCTCTGTGTTATATAGCAAACATGAGCACAAATTATGGATATTGCCAGTTCATTTTCTGAGATGGTTGTTCTGCTTATTTGGGCTTTTTGGTTCACTCAGAGTTAATTAAGAGGATAGTTTTATTGAAATGATCCTTGTTGTTTATAAAGTTTCTGAAATGCTTCTTGCATTGATGAATACAAAAGACAGAAAGGGTTGAGGCTTTGTAGATTTAGTTTCTTCCACTTAGTTTTCTTTGAGTTTCTTCCATTTAATTTCTTCCTCACTAACAACTCCATCTCAAATTTTGCTTGATGCTGTTGCTACAAGTCAACTTTCCAGCTTCCATCTGTATGTTAGCTCTGAAACTGACATGTTGAGTTACAAAGGCACATGATTAAATTTGAAGAGGCTCTAAAGGGACATAAGACTAAATATAAGGCTGATTTCATCAATAAGAATATGTTGCATAATTGATCTAACCACCTTCATGGATTTCCCGTTACAATCAGCCATACCGTTAGTTTTCTTTAAAATGTATCATTCCTTTGCTCAGTAGCTTTAAATTTCTCACCTTTGCCTCAGGATGAGTCCATACCTGATCTGCTACACTTCCACAATGTTAGTCCAACCTTACATTTGCTATGGATGACTTGTACTAAATATTTGCTATAACTCATCTGTTAGTTTTTGCTCTGTTTTATTGTATTTTAAACATCATTAGCTGAAATAAGCCTTAATCTTTTAGTACAAGCTGCCTAATTCTGACAAATATATTTTTAAATGCTTGTATTCTGAATTCCCATTTATTTTTTTAGTTCAAAGAAGGCTGAGCATGGTCATTTGTTTTGTTTCTCATACAAAGCCTCCTGTACTGCTTCTTAAACGTTTACCAGTTGTTTGATTCAGGCTTGGAATCCAGGACAGTGTTTCTAAAAGGAGCTGTCCTGTGAACTCTTTGTACAAGATACATGATAGGAAAAATTCTTTGCATTAAAATGTAAGGTGATGCACTACTTCCATTATTGAGAAAGTCTTCCTCAAAAAAAAAAAATCATCTGCTGAACCTAACATGTGCCATGATGATGTTGGTTTACATTTTGGTGCAAACTTCTCATCACAGGCATGCAAAGTTTTTGAACCAACTCTAGACTTCGATTGACCTTAAAAGTAATTACTGAATAATTATATTGTGAATACATTTTAGTTTTGCAACTTTTTATTATTAAACAAATGAAGAGAAGACCTTGCTAATTGAATATTTCAATGAGGTTATGTTAAATGCACTTCCTCCCCCCCCCACCAAATAACGAAACTAAGGCATAAAATGTCACCCAAGATGAAGAGGTGTTATAATGCTTTTTTAAAAGTATATTTTTTACATTTAGATGATTATTAAATCTATGTTGCCAGGAGTTCCTTCACATTAAACTTATAGAATATAAAACAGAACATTTCAAACTAATCATGTATCATTTCAAATGTATGCATATATGTAAATAATTTTGAATTAGAATCACCTGTTATAAACAGAAATCTTATTATTTCTTTGTCTAATATTAGAAAAAGCACAAAGAATCTTTCATTGGATATACTATTTTAGTCTAATTAGAGTTCTGTCTACTTCCTGAGAGTAATATTATAGTAGAATTTACTTTTTTTCAGAAAGAATATTATTTTTAATGTTCACAGAATATGGTGTGGAAGACATGAACAGTTCAGCATTTTCCCTTTAATTTTTATTTTTTTTTTCTTAGTTTTTTTTTTTCTAATTGGGGGAAAACTACAAAGCATTTACGGTACAATGTTTACAGTCACAATTTGTAGTGAGCTGATTTCCCAAAATATATTACCACTCAAATTGACTTATCATGTTACATTCAAAAACCTACTCTGTCAAAGTAGTCCATAGAGTACATACATAGTGCTCCAACTGTATCTACATACAACCAACACTCCATTTTAAGTGTAAATTAAATGATTTTCAGTGAATTTACTGAGGTGTACAGTTAATCACATGAATCAGTTTTTGAGGTATTTTATTCCAAAGATATTAGAGTGGCTTCTCTGCTGGGCACTCTTCCATATACTTGGGATACACCAGTGAACAAACAGACTAGCCATCTACCTAGATAGGTAGTGCCCATACTAAATGAATAAGTCACATGGTGTGCTAGGAAGTGCAACTGAAGAGAGAGGGTGACGCAGACAGGGAGAGCCCAAGATGTGTGACTGAGGAAGTAGGCGGTAGTATCAATGAGAACCACCAGGCACCACCGAGGAGATGAGGTTTGAGCAAAGCCTTGAGGATAAGCCAAGTGCATGGATATCTGGGATTCCAGGCAGAGGGAGGGCCAGAGCCCAGGTCCTGAGGAGGTCTGTGCTTAGTGTGTGCTGTGGTCCTCCCAAGTTAGCACGTTGCAGCTTTAGTTGTGTTGACAGTGTTCGAGGATCTGATTCCTTCAGTCTTTTCCACTCCAAGTTGGCCACTGAAAGAGTTGGTTCTACTGGGAGCCTCTGTCATCGCCCATTTTCAGTCTGGCGTGTTTCAGGATCTCGTCATCATTGTCTATTTCAGGGCATGTGCAGACCTAGGAACCCTGAGACCCAGACAAAGAAGAACCAGAGGTGCTAGAAGGAGAAACAGGTATGTGCACTACATGGTGATGATGATGGACACATTGCTTGATGGAACCCTCATTTGACCACATCCACATTCACCTCTACCCTGAAAATTTCTTGAATTTATAGTATGCAAGACATTAAACTCTTCCCGACTAGTTCTTCCAGTATTGACTAGTAAGTTACCTTAACTGGGCATTCTCTGTTTTCACCTTTAGATACCAGTTTCTGTTTCTGAACTTTGTACTTTTGTTAATTAAAAAGTATTTAGGTTACCTACTAACATATTTAGCAGGCTACTTAACAGGTTAATTAATAGGCATCTGTGTTTTCTATACCAGTGGCCCTATGGACATTTTCCCATTGAGAAAGTAATACATACATTGAAGTATTAAGTTTAGATTTATCAACAGAGTACATGTACAAGTATATAAGCCCCAAAGAGTCACACGAATACACAGCCTATAATACAAAGCAACAAGTGTTTTGCTCAACTTCTGAGCTGTCTGTAACCAATCACATACTACTACACACAGCCACGTACTACTACATACAACCACATACTATGACATACAACTACATGCTACTCTTGGCTGCCACTTTTGGTGTCTCTATGGTCATAAATGAGTAACATATTCTATTTCTTAGTTTTTAAGTCAATTATCTCCTGAATTCTTGTCATGCTATGTCTCTCTCTTCCCTTCTATTCTCTGATGAAGTCATTTTTCTTGTGTATGACAGAGTCAGTATCATGGGGACTTAAATTCTAAGCCATGTAATAATCAAGATTGTATCTTGCATTAGTTTCCTAGGGCTGCTGTTAACGAATTGTACCATAAACTAGGTGCTTTAAAGCACCTCTGTGAGAAAGAGGCCAAATATCTGAAATCCAGGTGTCAGCAGAGCCACGCTCTCTCGGGCGGCTCTGGGGAAATCTGTTCATGGTCTCTTCCAGCTTCCAGTGGCGACTTGCTTGTCGGGTTGTGGCTTCATCGCTCCCATATGTCTTGGTCTCATTGCTCCTTACCCTGTCTCTTCCTCCATGTGTCTGTGTCTAATCTCCTTCCGCTTCCCTTATAAGGACATGTGTGAGTGCGTCAGCACCCAGATAACCCGGGGAAGCTCCTCTTTCAAGTCTTAACTTAATCCCATCTTAGGTCATATTAGGTAATATTTGCTCTTTTGCCCTATAAGGTGATAATCACAGGTTCTGTGGATCAGGACATGGATACGTCTTTCAGGGTGGGGGAGGACACTGTTCAGCCCAATCCTTATGCCTTTCTTGGGGAACAATTTCCTGTTTTTGTTTGAGTAATAACTGTCTATGTAATTATTACACCATCCCAAACATCTATGAGATGTATGATGGAATTGAACATATTAAGGCATCCCTCAGATTCCTTTCTGCTATTTCTAGAAAATTTCCTGAAGCCCCACATCCTTCTTGCATCAGGAATGGGTGCCACTTGGCTCTCATCTTGATGTTTATTTTTATTTTTTATATTTTTTAAATTTCAGCGTATTATGGGGGTAGAAATGTTTAGGTTACATATATTGCCCTTCCCCCCCCGTCAGAGCTTCAAGTGTGTCCCTCCCCCAGATGCTGCGCAGCACACTCATTAGATGTATATATACCCATCCCCTCCTTCGCCCTCCCATCTGCCTGACACCCGATGAATGTTGTTATTAGACATGCATTTAAGTATTGATCAGTTAATATCAATTTGATGGTGAGTACATGTGGTGCTTATTTTTCCATTCTTGGGATACTTCACTTAGTAGAATGGGTTCCAGCTCTATCAGGGATAGTACAAGAGGTGCTACATCACCATTGTTTTTTGTGGCTGAGTAGAACTCCATGGTATACGTATACCACATTTTATTAATCCACTCATGTGTTGATGGGCAATGGGTTGTTTCCACATCTTTGCAGTTGCTGCTATAAACATTCAAGTGCAGGTGTCTTTTTTATAGAATGTCTTTTGTTCCTTTGGGTAGATGCCCTGTAATGGGATTGCTGGATCAAATGGTAGTTCTACTTGTAGCTCTTTAATGCATCTCCGTATTACTTTCCATAAAGGTTGTGCTAGTTTGCAGTCCTAAGGTGGGATTTCTGGTGTATTTTTCAGCTCAACTGTTGAGCTCAAAGGCTGGAAAACAAGTAGTATGATAGCCAAGTAAAGTCTGAATACTTGGGTGGTAAATATCAGAGATGCCCTCCACACTGTCAAACTTGCAGATGGCATGGGGAGGGGAGAGGGGGGTGTTCTGTGCCATCTGCTTTCTTTCTTAACAGGTAAACAGAGCACCTCAGTGTGTCCTGGCCCTCCAGGGTGTGGGATGAGGAGTCTGGCTCTGGTATCTCTCCTTTCCTTGGAAGTGAGATGGGCCAGAGTATACAAAGCAAAGCTTAAGGACTCGAGGATCATTTTCCCCCCTTTTGTATGTCATATTTTGCAGTTTGTCGGGTTGTGCTTTCACAACAGAGGGTGGTAAGGAGCTTGCTGATGCCCTCAAGCATAATCACAATATGAACATTTTGGATATTGGGAGAAACAATCTTCAGGATGACAGAGTAAAACTACTGTGAGAGGCTCTGAAAGCTTCAAATTGTGCATTGAACACACTGGGGTGAGTTGACGCTGTTTTTCTGTAGAATGTCACTTCTCTCCTCCTGGGATGGGGAGAGGATAACATCAGGGTCACCTGAGTAGGGGTTTGGAAGGTGAGCAATGGACTATTGGGTGGTGTTGTGCACCCAGCTACCCAGGAGGCTGAGGCAGGAGAATAGCTTGAGTCCAGGAGTTTGAGGCTGTCTGTGCTATGATCACACCTGTGAATAGCCACTGCCCTGCAGCCTGGGCAACATAGATCTCATCTCAGGAGAAAAAAAATAGGTGAGAAATGGCAAAGGATAAAGTTCTCCTTTTAAAAATCTCTCCTGCCAGATGAAAAGCTCCAAGTTTAGAGAGAGTGTTTTGCTTTTATAAATCTTTGGCACACTATAAATAAACTTTCTTTCAATCAGCACATTGTAGGTACCAGGTACTGGGAGGAGGCAGCGTGTTCTCTGCACTGTGAATCTTCTAAGGGGAAGACTGATTCGTTTTTTAAGCATAATGCAATGTGTGCTCAGTTGACTAAGATGGTTTTACCTCAAGCCATAGGATTTTTGGCTAAATGTGGCCTAAATGATAACCATTTCTCACATAGGTAATGGTTTGAAGGTTGGTTAATTTGATAGCTTGATTATGTTTTTGGAAAGGCTGTGTATTAGAATTTGTTAGAAGGTGTTTAATGAACCTACTGAAATTATAAGGAACCTCCAGCATTGTTGGGGTGAACCAGCCACCTCAAACCTCTATTCAGAGATTGTTAAATCTGCTATACAAACACCATGAATTAAACTGTTGGTTAAAACATCAAGGAACTGGACTTGATCTCTCATGGACCTTAAAAAAAAAAAAAAGACATGGAATAGGTTAATGTTATCTGCAGTGCCAAATTTAAGATAGTTTGGCAGAATTGCATTCTGAATCAAGAAGTTCATCTTTACACCAAAAAAAATTAGATAGGTAATATATTGAAGGACTATTTCCTTAGGAGAGAGACTCATTCTCACTTTCTGTGCCAATGGCGAAGCTGGTGTGCATGAGCAGTGTGAGATGATGGGCTGGGTGGAAGTGAGCCACGCTCTGGTGCTTGGCGGGCGCTGATGTTGGGCCCCAGCAACCTCAGGACCCGGACCAGCAGCACACATCACACACACTCGTTTTCCCCAGAAACTGCCCACGGCTTTGCGGTAGACTTCATGTAGGAGGTCAGGTCTTGACACAAACCTGGAAACATGAGCCTTCATCTCCAAGCCCCTCAAGAGAAGGAAGGAAGGGAAGTCCTTGGTGGAGGGCAACAGCACATACAGGTGCTCTTTCCTTGGGGGAGAGGTGAAGGATGTGTGGTTGGAAACAGTGATGTGTCTGGAAAATGGGGTATGACTGAGTTTAAAACAACTGTGTGGGGCAGGCTGTCATTGGAATGCATACTATGAGTGTGGAAGTGGGAAATGTGGGACAATTGCTTCATCTTTCAGGAGGGAGCTATAAGCAGGTGCAGGTACTTGATACCCATTTTACAGATGAAGAGACTGAGGCAAGGCATCACTTAGCTACACCAGGATTTGGACAGGGACCCAGTACAAGTCTGACTTGGAAGCTAATCTTTTTTACCACTTCTCTATCCCTTATATATCTTCAGGCACAACCATTTTTATTTTATTTTATTTTATTTTTATCCTTTAGGTAAGAGAGAAGCCATCAGATTTATGTGAGTAAATCAGGGTCATAGTTACATTTTACAAAAGAATGCTGGTCTGGTTTAAGCCCTCACTTGTTAGGTGCTTCTCCCCAGAGGAAGAAATAAATGACATGTTTGCAACAATTACCACGTTGTGTTCAGCAATGACTCCCTTCCCGATGCCCAGTTCACTTCCACTGAGTCTCATTCTCCAATACTGTGGCTGTAAGGGAGGGACACGCACCTAGGCATGTATATACACCCTCTGGGTGTCCCAGAGTCTGTGTACAGAGGCTTCCGTCTTTGCTCTCAGCATTACTGACCCGGGCTGGACCATTCTCCATCATGGGGGTGCCCTGTGCACCGCAGGGTGTTGAGTGACATCCCCCGCCTCCACCTGCTAGAAGCAATGGATTCTCCCACCCCCAGATGTTGCCAGTCTCCTCTGTGGGGACAAAGTCACCCTTGATCGAGAAACACTGGACTAGAAGATTCGAGGAGTGCTATTAAAGGTACAAGGTCTGATTAACAATATATAACATGGTGGCTTTGTATCTGAGACATGCAGACAGACCTCTCTGATATTAAAGCCCCTGTTTTTCCTGTCCATTAAATGGTACCTTTCTTTGGTGGTATTCCCTAAATCCCACCCAACCTCCTCCAACACAAGGAAATAGGTTCCTTCCCTCTATTCTTTGTGTGTCAAATGCTGTGTGTGTAACACATGCGATGTTTCTTTAGATGTAGGTAGACATTTCTGCTGTGTTAAGCTGATCTGATACACTCTGTCACCTTCTTTGTGTTCTTAGCAGTTGGCCAACCACATGTTCAAATTTTATTGAATTTAAAAACAAGATGAAAAAAAAAGTATAAAGAGGCAGTAGTGTTATTTTGGTGCTTTCAAAGATTTTATAAGTAAATTCACATCTATTTCATACTAGAGTGATTTCTTTCACATTGTGGCAGGTTAGACTTTTGTTTCCTCCTCGTCCATCAGATAGGGCTTAGAACAGTAACTACCTTTCGTAGGGTTAGGTTCTGGATTAAACAGCTTACATGTAAGTATTTAGAGAGGTGTCATGTGGTGAGTGCCCCATGTTAAGCAATCTGTTTTAGTACTATCCCCGCCCCCCAGATCTTATATATCACTTTTCTACTTTCTCAGTTTCAGTGGACTGTTGTTTATGCTTCTTTCCCACCCACCCCTAGGTTGGAGAAACGCAATCTGACAGCCACCTGCTGCCAGCATCTCTCCTCTCTTCTCAGCAGCCACAACAGCCTCATTAACCTGAACCTTATAGGCAACAACTTGGAGACCGATGGAGTCAAGACGCTGTGTGAGGCCTTGAGAAAATCGATGTGTAAACTACAGAAACTCGGGTAATCCCCACTGATTTTTTCACAGGGATTTCAAATTTTCTTTAAATCTTTGGCTGGGTACAAGTAGCTCACACCTGTAATCCTAGCACTTTGGGAGGCTGAGGCTGGAGGATCGCTTGAGGCCAAGAGTCTGAAACCAGCCTGGGCAACATAGCAAGACCCTCTCTTAAAAATTAATTTTAATCCACTTAAACAGTCACATGTGCCTAATGAATGCCATACTGCAGGGTGCAGTTTTAGAGACTTTTAGATATTTTGAGAGTCCTCAGTTCTCTCATTCTTGTGTCTATTCTATGTACCCCTCAAGCAGCTTCTGTCTCGGGGGCCAAGCTCCCTGGCATGGGAGACAGTGGGACACAAAGGACATGAGCCTTGTCCTTGTGGGTCTTGAGTTCTCAAGGAGACGATAAATCTGGACCTGAAGCAGTCTTTGTTGTCCTACAGAAGAAACTCTGGGTGGAAGTATAGAGAAATCAGTCTGATCAGGATGGTGAGAGGCTTGTCTGACTTGGTGTCATTGATCTTGAATCCCAAGGCAGCTGGAAGGAAGAACCATATGTCAAAAGAGGAGCATGAGATGTGACTAGAGATGACGGGTAGGTGTTCTAAGGAAGCTGCAGTAGCACGTGCAAAAGTCCTGAGGTTGGACCAAGCTTTGTGTTGCCCTTTTGAGGCATTGAAAAGAGCGTTTAACCAGAACACCCTCCATCTTATTCAGTACTCTGGAGAGGAGATCAGAAAGGTAAGCAACTGTTACTCCTACAGAAAAATGTTAAACTAGATAGGTTTTAGCAGAAGTTATCTCAGATGCCAAAGGACTTTGCCTACCTTGGGAAGTTAGTCAAAATCTGTACATTTAGGATTCGATGTTACCCACTTTGCACTTAAGTGGTACATTTAAAAAAGAGCTCAAGGATGGCGACATTAGAAATGAAGGTTCTCCCTTTCCATTGTGTGTGTGTGTGTGTGTAGAGGGACGTCCAACAGTAGACCCAGACTCTCACTTCCTCTTGAAGGACAGAATGCTCAGGTGTTTTCCAAAAATTTGCTAAGCGCAGCTAATACAAATGAGAAGAACTGCTTCTATTTATTCATACACAGTGACAATGACCTGAGTTACCCTGACCTGGCCTGTGCCTGTTTTGTCATCTTTGCCATGGTTTTCCCATCTTTTGCCTTTTCTCTATGGAAAGGGGTTCTTGTGCCTTCATATCTCCTCCCAACATCTATGTGGGGGGAGGGTAGGATGTGCCAACATAAGGGTAAACAAATGTTAGTTTCTGTGTGGGGCATCTCTTTCTTTCTTTTTGAGACAGAGTCTCACTCTGTCACCTGGGACCTGGACTAAAGAGTGCAGTGGGATCATCATAGCTCACAGCAACCTCATCCTGGGTCCAAGCAATCCTCCTGCCTCAGCCTCTGGGTAGCTGGGACTCCAGATGCATGCCATGAGCCTGGCTAATTTCTCTATTTTTAGTAGGGACAAGGTCTTGCTCTTGCTCAGGCTGGTCTTGACCTCTGAGCACAAGCAACCTTCCTGCCTCAGCCTCCCAGAGTGCTAGGATTACAGGCGTGAGCCACTGCGCCCAGCCCTAGTTCTTTCCCTTATTTTATTTCGTGTTATGTCTGTGCTGCATCACTTTACGTCTGCACCACTTCTGCACAGCTTCGCTGCTTTATTTTCTGCAGGCTTCAAGAAGACCTGCACAATATAGTAAGAGAAGAGTTACTGACATCACAGAAGGAGTTATTTCTGAAACTCAAGTGTACTTGGGACTTTAATAAACCTGAAGACAGATGGTGGTGGTGATCCCACTGGTGCATGCTACAGCTTTACCGTGGAATGACCTTGGAGTAAAACCTCCAGGTGGCCCTGACCTGCGTGTTGCTCTGATGTTGCTGTTCCTGGAGACAGATGAGTTGTTACCTCCAAAAGCTTTCTCGCAGTGGGAGGCGGCCTGTTAGACACCCATCTCCAGAATCCTAGTCTAACAGTGTGTCTGGTCCCAAGATCATAAGTTGGCTTTGCCTTAAGACTCTTTTTGTCCTTCTTGGTATAATGTTTTTAATTCTTGGAGGTGTTGAGAGGATCCAATAAAGCAAAGGATATAAAAATACCTCGAGGAAGCCTAAAGCCTCATTTCTTATGGATTGAGAGGTAACAGAGGTATTATCCTGTGATTAAGTCAGCCGGACACCTGAAACTACTCCGAGTCTGCATTTATCTCCACTTGTATTGGTTCCCTCAAGAAGTAATAGACCCGTCTTCACCTGAAACCTTTCCATGGTGCTCTTTGGAACCCAGCAAACCTATACTTAAAATTAGATTGAGAAGATGTCCTTATCTTCTTGTTCTGTCTGAAACGTGGATCTCCCCTGAGGATATCATTTCTCTCACAGCCCTTCTGGGTCATGGTTGTCCCAGACATGGTTGTCCTGCCCAGGTGGCAGACCAAGATGCTGGGGTAAGTGTCCTCTTTCCTCCTTTGCCACTCTGGGATCATTCTCCCCACCTTTCCCTTAGCCGTCATGGGCTCTATCCTCATGTCTTTAGATTTCATACCACTTGTTCTTGGAAGCCACTTACAGACTCCTGGATACGCTCCTGGCACTGTCAGCTCTACAGAGTAGTGCAGGCTGAATATCCTATAACTGAAATTCCCACTCAGAGGGGTTGGGATCTTCTCAGATTTTGGAATATTTACATTACACTTACTTGTTGGTCAACCCAAATCTGAAATGCTCCAGTATGCTTTTCCTTTGAGCATCATGTCGGTACTCACAGTTTGTTTTGGGAACATTGGATTTTTGGATTTGGATGCTCAGCCTGCATGCCTATCCTAGACCTGATTTCAATATCCATTTAGGTGAATTCACTGAATCTCCTCCAGTGATAGCATCTCCCACCCCTTCTCCACCCCTCGCTCATGCTCAAACTCCAGGTGTTCTTTCCTGATGACTGAAAGTATTTCACGGTATTAAGTTGTATTCCGTCTTCACCTACCACCTCGCGTCTTCATGAGTTATTCCTCCTCTAACCACAGTGTCATCTGGGGATTCCATTGATAATTCACTGATATTACTGTTTGCAAGAAGGGACCTGTCATGGGCCCCAAGCACCTCTGTACATTCTTGCTGCGTATGCCAAGAATGTACGGCCTGACCTTCTGATTTGTTTTCATTTTTACTTCTTATTTTTTGCCAAGGACTTCTATCAGGTTGTATTTGCATTGAACAACCTGGAGGGATGAGGCAAACTTTCCAGGCTCGTTCTGTTTATGTGAACTGGTGAATTCCCTATGCTGAGTGTGCTTCTCTTACAATCCAGTCAACTGCATCTGCAGTCACCCATCATGGGCCCTTGGTGGCACCCGGAGTTGTAGGACTTGGGAAGTATGGGAAACTGATGAAAACCAACAGGAAGTGCTGGCTCATGCTTCTGCCATGGATGATGAAATTCAGTTTCTGACCCTGGAGTCTCATGTCTTCCACTAGCTTCTTAGCTCATGCATAGAATAGTATCCCAAATCCCTCTCAGTGCTTTTTTATTAATTTTTTTATTTCAACATATTATGGGGGTACAAATGTTTACATTACATATATTGTCTTTGCCTCACCTGAGTCAGAGCTTCAAGCTCGTCCAACCCCCAGACAGTGCACACCTCACCCATTAGGTGAGTATATAGCCATCACATCCAGCCCCCTCCCATCCACACCCCTCCCCACATCCCAACACCTGATGAATCTTACTATATGTGCATTTAAGTGTTGATCAGGGATTACCAATTTGCTGGTGAGTACATATGGTGCTTAGTAGAATGGGTTCTAGCTCCATCCAGGAAATACAAGAGGTGCTAGATCACAATTGTTTTTTTGTTGCTGAGTAGAACTCCATGGCATACGTATACCACAATTTATTAATCCACTCATGTATTGATGGGCACTTGGGTTGTTTCCACACTTTGCAATTGTGAATTGTGTTGCTATAAAAATTCAAGTGCAGATATCTTTTTTATAGATAGTTTTTTTATTCCTTTGGGTAGATGCCCAGTAATGGATTCCTGGATTAAATGGCCGTTCTATTTGTAGCTCCTTGATGTATCTCTGTATGACTTTCCACAGAGGTTGTACTGGTTTGCAGTTCCACCGGCAGTGTATGAGTGTTCCTATCTCTCCACATCCATGCCAACATTTATTGTTTCAGGACTTTTTGATAGAGACCATTCTCACTGGAGTTAAGTGATATCTCTTTGTGGTTTCGATTTGCATTTCCCCAATGATTAGAGATGCTGAGCATTTTTTCATGTGTTTTTTGGCCGTTAGTTTGTCGTCTTGTAAAAAGTTTCTGTTCATGTCCTTTGCCCACTTTCTGATAGGGTTGTTTGATTTTTTCTTACTGATTTTCCTGAGTTCTATATAGATTCTAGTTATCAGCCCTTTATCGGATGTGTAATATGCACATATTTTCTCCCATTCTGTAGGTTGTCTGTTTCCTCTCATGATAGTTTTCTTGGCTGTTCAGAATCTTTTCAATTTGATCAGGTCCCATTTATTTTTGTTGCTGTAATTGCCTGTGGGGTCTTCTTCATAAATTCTTTGCCTAGGCCAATGTCTGTAAGAGTTCTGTTCCATTGTTCTATGTCGTGTTCTTGTGCCAGTACCATGCTATAGCCTTAGTTATTATAGCCTTGTAGTATAGTTTGAAGTCTGGTAAATTGATGCCTCCCAATTTGTTATTTTTGCCTAAGACTGCTTTTGCTATATGGAGTCTTCTCTGGTTCCATATGAAGCATAAAATTATTTTTTCTACATCTGTGAAAAATGACACCAGTATTTTAATAGAGATTGCATTGAATCGGTAGCTCACTTTGGGTAGTATAGACATTTTAACAACATTTAATAATGTTGATTCTGCCGACCCATGAGCATGGTATGGTTTTCACCTGTTTACGTCCTCTAGTATTTTCTTCCTCAGTGTTTCATAGTTTTCCCTGTAAAGGTCTTTTACCTCCTTAGTTAAATATATTCATAGGTATTTTATTTTCTTTGTTGCTATTGTGAAGTGTATTGAGCCTTTGATTTGGTTCTCAGTTTGACTGCTGTTGGTGTATGGGACTGCTACTGATTTATGTACATTGATTTTGTAACCTGAGACTTTGTTCAATTTGTTTATCAATTCCAGTAGTCTCATGGTAGAATCTTTGGTGTTTTCTAGATATGAGATCATATTGTCAGCAAAGAGATAATTTGACCTCTTCTGCCCCCATTTGGATGCCTTTGATTTCCTTCTCTTGTCTAATTGCTCTGGCTAGGCCTTCCAGCACTATATTGAATAGAAGTGGTGATAGAGGGCAACTTTGCCTGGTTCCAGGATCCATTCTATTCTTAAGGCTTTCTACTGTGTTTTGAAGTTTCTTGAATGCCTCTTTCATTTCCAATATTTCTTTTCATAATATTTCAACTTTTTTAGAGAATTTTAAGGACCCAGCAAAAAAAGAAAATTACAGACCAATATCCCTCATGAATATAGATGCAAAAATCCTCAACAACATTTTAGCTAATAGAATTCAGCAACACATCAAAAAAATAATCCATCACAACCAAGTGGGCTTTATTCCAGGGATGCAAGGCTGGTTCAACATTCACAAATCTATAAATGCAATTTGCCTCATAAATAAAACCAAGAATAAGGACCATATGATTCTCTCAATAGATGCACAAAAAGCATTTGATAAAGTCCAACATGCCTTTATGATAAAGACTCTAAACAAAATAGGTATAGGTGGCTCATACCTTAAAATTATCAAATCCATTTATGACAAACCTACGGCCAACATCATACTAAACGGGGAAAAACTGAAATCATTCCCACTTAGAACTGGAACTAGATAAGGATGCCCACTTTCCCCTCTTCTATTCAACATAGTGCTCGAAGTCCTAGCAACAGCAATTAGGCAAGACAGTGGTTTTAAGGGTATCCAAGTTGGTGCAGATGAGATCAAACTCTTGCTCTTCGCTGATGATATGATATTATATCTAGAAAACCCCATGGATTCTTCCAAGAGACTCCTTGATTTGATAAATGAATTTGGTAAAGTCTCA
>CAUYRT010072179.1:0-24272 GCA_963574885.1 Lepilemur ruficaudatus
TGGCGTCAGCTTAGCTCACAGCAACCTCAAACTCCTGGGCTCAAGCAATCCTTCTGCCTCAGCCTCCCGAGTAGCCGGGACTACAAGCATGTGCCACCATGCCCGGCTACTTTTTTCTATGTATTTTTAGTTGGCCAATTAATTTCTTTCTTTCTATTTATAGTAGAGACGGGGTCTCTCTCTTGCTCAGGCTGGTTTCGAACTCCTGACCTCGAGCGATCCGCCCGCCTCAGCCTCCCAGAGTGCTAGGTGAGCCACCGCGCCCGTCCCATTGCCCATTTTTAAATTATGATGCACTTTAAGTGAAAACAATCAATATGTATAATATGATCCCCATTTGGTAAAATAACATACATTGTGTGTATATGCAAATACATGCATAGTGCATAGTGGTTAAATGCACAGACTTTAGAGTAACACTGCCTGGTTTGTATCCTAGTTCTACTGCTTACTACTTACAAAACCTTGGGCAAGTTACCCAATCTCTCTGTGACTTGGTTTCCTTGTCTGTAAAGGAGGGTAATAACCTCTTAAGTGTTGCTGTCAGGATGAAATGAGAATATACGTAAAGGGCTTAGAACAGTGCTCTTGGACATTGCAAGTACTTGCTAGATAGCTGTTGTTTTGTGATAATAATAGAAACACTGAGATGCAGATATATGTTGGCATATGCACAGAAAAGATGTCTTTAAGGAAGGACAGCCAATTGCTAACAGGGATTATCACTGGAAAATAGGCTTGGAAGGGATGGGGACACTTTTTAAAAACATTCATATAGCTTTGTATTGTTTGAATTTGTTAAAACAAGTGTGTATTAAAAAATAAAGATTTTTAAAAAGCTTAATGATGTAAAAATGAGGAAATTTTCTTCTTTGAGATTTAATGTTAACCTTAACCCTCAACCCAGGGCTTTTACAGTTGCCAGGTGGCCTTGTTTTTCTTGTGGCTTTTTGGGAGGCTGCAGTGTGACGGCTTTGCAAGGAGGGGGTGCGAGGTGGGCCCTGTCTACCTCTCGGGGATTCCTGGCCATGCCCTGTCTCTCTTCTCCTTCTATTCAGAACTTCCTAGTTCCTGAAGCTCCCTGCTTCCTCATGCTGAAGAGACTCTGTTCGTCCCCTCTGCCAGGAGTCCTGCCTCGGACCCCTGTTCATCCTCTTTCTGAATCCCTCTTCCAAGCTGGGTTTGGTGTCCCTCCCTCCTCTGTGCTTGTCCAGTGCTCTGTGTCATTGGAGTTTGCCTTTTGTCGCACCATGTTGGAAATTGCGTCTCTCTCCCATGATGGCAAACTTAGTAGGACAAGGGCCGTGTTTACTTCCATCGCGGCTTTGTGGTCCCTCCTCCAAAGGCTGGCACATGGCCCAGAACATGGGAAGTGCGTAAAGCACTTGTTGAATGAAAGAATACAAGAAGGAGAACTGTGATTCTCCCGTCAGAAACCCATCACCTGTATGTCCTGGCTTATTGGGTACATAACTCCATGCTTCATAGACATAGGGCTTTAAAGATCTAAAGAAAATCCTCGAGAGGAAATTTCCCCAAATGGAAAGCTAAGTCGACTGTGGACCCTTGCCCCTTCACACAATAGAGCTGCCTACAGATTCCCAAAGAACTGATGAATATCACCCTTCCAATTCTCTTGGATATTATTGAAGGATCACTTCCTTCTTTGGAATAAGCCAAGTGTTTTTTCTCCGAAGCTTATGAGTCTCAAAACACACACTCCCTCAAGTTCCAGTGGTGGTGCAGCTGTTCTTTAAAAGAGTGAAAATTATTAGAAAAACACTTTTACCTCCCTGAGGAATAAAAAACTCCAAGTTTCCCAAATTTTCAAAAGAAAAAAGTTAGAAGGTACTGAGTGTCCAGGATGTGTTCCTGGCGTGGCAACACTACAGGGCTCAGAGGCTAACACTGAGTTAAGTCTCTGAGCATCCTTTAGAAGAGAGTTGCACAAATGAGCCACCACATCGACGGGTCAGCAGAACAACCGGCTCCCACGATGAGTTACTCAGAGAGGGCTCCCTCCAGGAGAGCCCATCCCTCCATAAGCCAGTGCCCAGATCACAGTGTTATTGCTAAACCTAAAAACTCATTGTGGGTCATTGTTACTGGTGCAAGTTATTATAATTCTTATTATCTTTGGCATGCATGTTTTCTGGGATGTCCGTTTTGGTTGTTGCAGTGATGGTGGGGTTGAGTGTGTGTTTTACTTGCTATTTTAAAAAAATTCTTCTCATGGAATTTATGGGATTCTAGTGATAAAAAAACAATGGCTCTTGCTGTTCTGGGTAAACAGGTAACAGAGTTGTAGGGGCAGGGACAGTTAGGATACAGGAGAGCTTCCTGTGGGTGAGGCACCAATCACAGCCAACCTAGGGGAGATGCTCACCCTGGCCCCTCCCATTCAGACCAACGAGACTACCCACCCCTGGAGCTCGGCTGCCTCAGCTCTCACAAGAGATGAGCAGAACGTCTTGCTGAAGCACCTCTGCGTCTTCTGAGCATGTTTGTCACCTAACAGACTTGTCAGGTGGCTGGGAGGCTGGCCTTATCTGCCTCCCACAACACCCGAGATCCTAGCGCAGGTTGCAGCTGATCTCCTTTGAGTTTTCTAGAGCAGCCAACAATGTGATCTGGCCTTCAAAGAAGGTTTGATAACCAGAAGTGGAGGTAGCTGTAGTCTGAGTTGTTTTCCTGCTTCTTAATATCCAAGACAGACCTGGGCGTCTCACAGTGCCAATAATATCAATATTAATCACGACTATCATCATAGCTAATCTTTATTGAGTATTTACTATGTTCCAGGCACAACTCTTGAGATGGAATATTTTATTTGATCTTCCCAAGAATCTTACAGGGTTAGCCTTCATTTTATAAAAAAGCAATGTGGAGCTGAAAGGCTAAGCAACATGCCTGGGGCCACCTAACTTGTAAGTGGAGGAGACAAGATACAAACCCAGGCAGTAGTTCAAGGGCAGTGGTGGACCCTAAGGTGACCCCCAATGAGTCATGCCCTTGTATAATTCTGTCTTCTTGAGCATGAGCAGAACCTGTGACTTGCTTCTCCTCAATAGAATGATGCAGAGGTGACAGGTGACAGGTGTCACTCCCATGATTATGCTACCTTATGTAAAACTCTGGCTTAGCCAACAAGAGCAAGAGAGATTCTCCAGATGGCCTTAAAGAAGCAAGCAGCTCTGTTGTGAACTGCTTACGGAGAGGGCCACATGGCCAAGATTGTGGGTGGCCTCTTGGACGTGAAGGCCACCTCCAGCCACAGCCAGCAAGGAGCTGAGGCTTTCACTCGCACAGCCACAAGGAAATGAATTCTGCCAACAACGTGCATGAGGTGGGGAGCAAATTATTTCCTAGTTGAGCCTCTAGATGAGAACATGGCTTGGCCAACCACCTTGATTTCAGTCTTGTGCAACCCTGAGCAGAGGGCTTAGCTAAGCTGTGCCCAGACGCCTGACCCACGGAAACTGTGAGATGATAAAGTGAGTTGTTTTAACCTACTAAGTTGGTGGTGATTTGTTATGCAGCATAGAAAACTAATCCACAGCCCATGCTCTTAACCTTGCCCTGGGCTCTGTGCATGCATGCGTCCTCCTACAGCTTCCCTTTCTCTTCCAGGTGAGTTCCAGCCTAATTTCCTGAGAAAAGACCAGAGCAAGGAAATCCTGGTCTCCTTTCTGACCAAGAGGCAGAGAAGCAGGAACCCCGGCACAATCAGCTCTTTATCTGAAAGAAGGATCAGCAAGAACCACGTGGAGCCCTCCTGCCTTGTGACATTTCTAGGCAAGCGGAGATTTTGGATTAGGATTAAAGCTCTCATCTGAGGGTTGGTCCTGGCAGAAATGTGCCCTAATGATATGCAGCAAGTGGGAAGGGGAGCATTTTGAAATCTGAATCTATACTTATATAATTATGGTGTCTAATTGAGTCAGAGCTGGGCTTCTAGGGCACATGTCACCTTGACATTGAGTGTTGGAATTTAAAGTATGGCCCACAGGCCACAGGCAGCTCGGGTGGCACTGCATCTGTTAGCTACTTTCAGTGTATCTACTTCATTGAGCATGGCAGTAAAAAGTCAATGTCACAGGACAGGGCTGCCTGCATAATTCTTCTGAAAATAAAACATAGCCCTGTGTTTGGGGACCCATAAAAGTGGAAGGTTCCCCTTTCTTGTTGACCGTGTGTGTGCAGCGAGGCCTGTGCAGAGCTGTGTCTAACAAGACAGCCCTGTGAGGCCACTTAAAAAGGTGTTTCCTGTCTCTGCTACAATCACCTGGGACACTGGACTTCTTCGCTAGTTGCCACAGGAGGCTAAAAGCCATGCAAGGGCTCGCCCAGGGTGGACCTCCCCTCCTGGCGGGCTGTGGGGCCACCTTCACTTATCATACTTTCCAAAGAAGGGGGAGGAAACACCCACGACCTTCACACTGAGGCACAGGCTTGTGGCTGGGGGCTGGGGTCTGGGGAGTCGCCCTGCCCGGCCCTGGGGGTAGCTAACGTCATTTCTCAGCAAGCTGCCTCAGGAAGTGAGAGCTACTGATCCTTCTCTTCCTGGAGCCTCATGGCATTTGGGTCCTTGCTTCTATGTGCAACCAGAAGGGACAAAACACTTGCCTGTTCAAAAATGTCTCTTGAAGGGATGACAACTGGACAAGGCTGTCACCCTGCTGTGTCCAACTCCACTCTATCTGCATTCCTGAGCAGGGTTTTCTGGGAGATGGAGGATCAGCTGTATGTGAGGCTTCGGGCTTTGGGAAAAATGGGAGAGGACTTTCTCCTCCCGGGGTGGGTGGGAGGCAGGAGGCCGGCACCAGAGAGCTTAAGGCGAGGAGCAGCTTCCCATAGGACTTGGAGAGAGCCTGGCCGTCAGAAATCAGAGGCTTCCTGGGCTGCTGTCTGCACATCACGGACAAGTGGGCCGGCAGGAGCTGGATGGGTAGGCTGGGTCCTTGGATCCTCCTGCGGAGATGGATCAGAACCAACAGAATCCGCGCCAAGTGAAATAGAAACAAGCATCACCTTTAGGCAAAAATTAACAAGCACACTTACGAAGACTTGGGAGAAGCACAGAACAAAACGTTTGCGCAGATGTGCAAAAATTCGGAGCGTGTCACTCACATCCCTATCTGCGAAAAATACTTGAGAAAGACTGACAAAACGACAAATGAATCCACTAGGGACCTCAGGAAATAGGAAGATGAAATGACTCCCCCATCTTGCTGGCTCTCACCAGAAAGGTGTGATCTCACTCCCGTCACATGTCCCTTCTGAACACGGCAGCTCCGTCCCACATCCTCTTCACTGGGGACCCGTTGGGCGTAAAAGTCCATAAATGAGCTTTTATTGCTTCCAGTTTATGTTGGTAATTTTTCACACAGTTTCCTCTTTTTCCGTTCCCTTGACTTTGACCAGTTGGATCAAGTTCCCGTTCATTCTTCTCACCTGCTCAGCTAAGGAATTCCACTGCACTTTCGGTTTAACTGAGACCCTCCTTTTTCTTCCTTCAGTAAACAAAGACACGATTCTCCACTATAATTTGAAAATAACATGCCAACTAAGGATGACAGAACAGAAAGACAGGTGTGAGTCCCCAGTGACTAGAAAGAGTTCGTGTTAGCCAAGATTGCCTATTTCAGGGCTTATTTTACAAGTGAGAGAAACGGCTTCCATATTCTCCTTGGGTGTTTGGGGTTTTCTGTTACATGTTGTTCAAAACATTTCTTGTCTCTTCCTGCGTAGGAGGATTCCGTATTCCTGCTTTCATGAGGACAGACTTGCATGTGACTGGTTCGGAATGAAAGCAAGGGTGACCCATGCCACCTGCAAGCAGAAGCGTTGTGAGCCACTGTGTCATTCCATCATATTCTCTTCTCCTGTGCATGAGCCCAGCAACGTCCCGGGTCAGTGACACTCTGACATCCAGGTCCCAAAGTGAATGGCACATGGAGCAAAGTGGCACCCCCCACCCCTCACAATGGACCAGTTATGGGAGTAAGAACTAAATCCTGTAAAGCCCTGAGATTTTGGGGGTCACATAACACAGTCTATTCAAACTGATACAATAGTCAAACATAATCCCAGCTTCTGGTGTCGCTGCCTAAAATGTATTTTACTTAACAGTGCATTGTTCCATCTAATGTTGAGTCACCATCCTGGACTTATAATTAACCCTACTTTATGGGAAAGTGATGGGGACATAGGTAAGGTCACCTTCCCAGAACCACACAGCCGGTCAGGGGAGCAGAGCCAGGTCTCAAACTCAGAAGACTGAACCCCTTGCTCATTTCACTGCAAGAGGCTGCCGCAGGGGCCCGGTAGCAGCTTCGCTGGCATCACAACAGACGGGCGCGGAGGACTGTGGCTTCTGCTTGGGGTTTTCTCATTCAATTCCATTTTTAGCTGGAGTGGCACATGGTACTAGCTTTCTGACTGTTATCCTTGGAGTCTGACTGTCTTATCACATAATAAGGATCCTCCAGCTCCCAAAACTCCCTGTGCTAAAAAAGAAACACAAAAAAGGGGGGAGAAAAATTTAACTGCCAATGCCCAACTCCCACGGCCAAACTGGCTGTAAAAATGGATGTTCAGTCTAAGCATTCCAAGCCCTCTGAGTCAGAGGCCTGAACAATCAGTTTTCTGAATCTGGGGGGAGTTATTCTCAGTCTCACCTTTGTGCAGTAATTCTAGGCTTCTAACTAGACTCAGATCTCAGGGGTGTGTGTTTAGCAGAACAGGGTCCCCATTATCCGGGAGCCCAGGACTCGATGACCATCTCTGCTTCACACCCTGAGTTTGGCAGAGTGACCGCCCTGCTCAGGAAACTCCGGCGGTCCCCAGCCGTCTCCCTGGGACAGAGCAAACCTTTTTCAAGGGCCTCTTTCACGAGGGGGGAAAAATCATCCAAAAACCTCACACCAGCATAAGCCTCACCATTCAGGGCCCTCTGACAGAGTTTTAAACAGGACCTTAGGGGGAAAAAAGAGAGGAGATGGGAAGTAAATGCAGAAGAGAGAAGAAAGGGACTCTTTGAATTCGATTCCACAAATCTGGGTAGAAACAAGAAAACGGCGCATGTATCAGTTGCTGGTGGGGGCTGGGGAGAGCAGCGAAATCATTGAAAGTTCCACAGACCCAACTTTTCATTTTTGTCTTGACATATTTCCTACCTGAGCTTTTCTATAAGGGGATTTTTTTTGGATCTCCAGGCTATAATTTATGTAATACCTAATGATATAAAAAAAAAGTTGGTTTGGACCAAAGCAACCGATTCATTCCACTTCTCAAAAAGCTGATTTATTGCCTCCTGCTCCTCTTGGAAGTTCACTTTAAAGGAGGGATTGTGTAGCTTTCTGATCGAGACTCTTCCCAACCTTGATGCCCATTCTGAGTTGGGCAAGTGAGGGACCACCATCCCCCAACCTGGAAAAAGGCCCAGAACAAGGAACAGAGAAAAAGTTGATGAGCTGGAAGGAGTAAAACAGGAGTGTGCCAAGAATGGGTTGCTGAAGAGGGGATGGATCCTTTGGAGCATTTGGGTTACTATCTGAATGGTGGGCAAGGGAGTGTTACTAACTCGCCCATGGGAAAGATGGAAGCCGTAGACCTGTAGGGTGTCATATCTTGGTTTGGACATGGATCAAGATTTCTCAGATGGCTTGAGAAGTCTGATGTCAAGAGGTATCCAGAGTCTTGGCCCCCTGGCTGGATCACAGAGCCCAAGAAGAGTGAAATTGTTTTCCTTGAACAGTACCTGACCCTGAACTCAAGGATTTATCTCTTCATGTTCAACTTTTGATCCTAACTGGGTATACATGACCAGATTTAACATCATGGTGTTCATTGGCCTTAAGAAATTGATGCCGGTTGGAAGCACGAATTTTCTTAGAACTCATGGACTTCATAAATGCATAAGGAATGCCAGTATCACCTGCAAAACTTTTAGGATGACTCATAACCACTTGCTGTCCTGAGACAGAGGAGATGATGTACCCAGATCCCTGGTACTTCCTCTAAAAGAGGGGATAGATTGGGAAGAGGTTCAAGTCACCTCTGTAACTAATGGTGTATCAGTTAGCTATTGTTCTGTAACGAACCACCCCCAAATTTAATAATGGCTCATAAAAACAACCATTTATTATTCCATTTACTGTCAATGAAATAACTGTGGTTCTTCTGGTCTGGGCTAGATGAGGCTGTTCACGGCATGGCTTGCTCATGCCTCTCTTGCCAGCTGGTAGGTTGACTCGGGGCTGGCTGGTGTTGGATGGCTTCATTCAAATGTTTGCTGATTGGATAGCATTGGCTGCAGCAATAGGAGTTAATTGAGTCATGAACCTCTCATTGTCCAGCAGGCTAGCCCAGGCTTGTTCTCTGGGTGGTGGCAGGGTTCCCAGATAATAAGTATGAGGCTTGGGCTCAAAACTGGCTGTGTCACTTTTATTACATTCAATCAGTCAAAGCAAGTCCTAAGGTCAGCATGAATTCAAGGACTGGCGAAATAAACTCCATCTCTTGATGGGAGGAGCTGCAAAATCACATTATCAATGGTGTGGGTAGAGGCAAGTGTCACGCATTAGGGCCATATTTGTAATCGGCCTACACAAAGGGATTGGCTGTGTTTTCGAGATGGCTGACCCAGGTGATGGGTACAACATGTGACCTGGAACTGATGCCGTCTCTGTATGAAATGAGTACACCATAGAGAGATCAGACACACAGCCTTAAGCTCAATGCAGCTGCCAGCCACTGCAGGGCCAAAGGGTTTCCCATATTCAAAATGCTACCTAGAATTTCTTCTCTCAGTACCTTTGTGAGTGCTTCCTGCATTTTACAGAAAGGGAGATCACAAAATGAGCGTTTTGGGGGATTTCTTTTCTTTTTTTTTAGAGATATTTCTTTTTGAAACAAGGTTTAAACTTAACTAGACATTCTTTTTTGGGAACACTTGATCGCAGTATTTCTGCTCTGTAGTTTCATAGGTTCCTGCTGACTTCCTAAGGCACTGCACACACAGAAGAGGTAGGAGGAGTAACCTAAGCTTTGTGGCTTAAGGGCTATAAATCAAACTTTGTAAATCTAGGGCACAAATGTGACCTACTAAAGACAGTAGTGAACCATGGTGCCCTATCCACAGTTACTGAGATCAGGGCTTTCAAGCATTCAACCTGGATGCGTGAATTGGTCTTGAATTATGACCTTGAATATCTCTAGAGCCACTGAACAGCCCTGGTGCCTCTATCTCTGAGAGAAAATGAGCAGTATTAGCAGGGTGGTCAGATTCCCTGAGTACCCCACCCCATCCCACCCTATGGTGATACAATGGAAAATGAAAAGTTGCTTCTCACTGAAAAGTCAGTGTGGCAAACACTGTTGGTTGCGTACCCAATAGCTCTTCCTCACTGCCCCACACTTTGCTTTCTTCCCCTCATTTGGTTTCAGTACAGGTAACAATGTGTTTTGGCAAGGTAGGACCTTCCATAGTCCAAGAGAATGAACCATGATTGGTCCAAGCTAACTGCTGTACTCCTTTTTTTCTGTGCTAATGATTGGTTTAAGGATGGACATGTGACCTGGTTTTAACCAATAGTACTAATAGAGAGTCTGCTGGGAGCTTCTGGGAAGGATTTACTCCTGATAAAAAGAGAGGTGAATACAGAGAAACCTTCATCCCTTCCTTCCTGCTTTTAGATCATATTGTTAGGTGTTTGGAGGTATGGCAGCCATCTTGTCACCACAAATGGAAGGCCAAGAGAATCTTCTAGACCCAAGCCCTGACATCACTGAGCTGCTGAGCAGCTTTGGAGCCAGGGATGGAATTTAGCCAGATGTATGATGCAGCAGCAATGGCTGGTTATAGCTAGGGTTTGTTCTGACTGGTCAGGCATCAGTTCTGATTCATCAAGGCCTGTGTCATATTGGTTGTTAAGTATTTTGGATACCATACTTGCCCCGTGCTTGGAACCAATGTCTCTGGATTTATTGTTATGTAATGAAAGTAAACCCCTGTTGTTAACACCACTTTATTGGGATGTTCAGTTACTTGCAGCCAAAAGCTTTCTTACTATGCAGTTACGGATCATGGAAACCTGGTCACATCTGAACTGTGTATGTGGGTACTTCACTTGCATAGCTTTGGGGGAACTGGTGGCCCTGCTGGGATCTGTCCTATTTCTTCCTCACTCTCCCCCCAGCAATTGTTAGGTATCATTAATGCCTTTCTCTGTTTATTGGCTCCCATAGATAGATAGATAGATAGATAAATAGATGGTGGTGATGGGGAAAAGTAAACTATTTAATTAATATCTGTGGCCTGGAAAAGGAAGCTATTGCAGCTCTATCAGTGTGCTCTATCTGCTCTTCATGGAAGGGTTGAGATAGAAATCTATCCTCTTTGGCAGAAAGTAGGAGATTTAGCTAACTTCTACCCAATCTTTCCATTTGCTTTTTTGCTATACCATTTGATTAGCCATAATGATAATGTCTCTTTTAGGAATGAGGCTTGGATCTCCATCAGTCAACTGGTCAACCAATCAATCTTGTTGATGCACACCACCGGAAACAAGAGGAAACTTCAGGGAGAGGGGCTACGGGCACACTTGCTCGTTATATAGTATTTTTTTCTGTGTCCCTCTGCCCCATTGGATTGTGAGCAATTTAATGGCAAGGACTGTATCTTTAATCTCTGTGTGCCTAAGTTTAGCACAGGATCTGTCTCACACAGGGTGCTTAATAGATGATTGTTGAAAGAAAAAAATAATGAGTCATTTACAAAATTATTTTTAAAATGCATGTTCCACCAAGACTAGATGATTTTTATGGTTGCAGAACATCTTGCTTTCTATGTGGCTACCTGAAAAAAAAATTCTAATTACAGATATTAGAGTATTTTATCTCATTTTAAAACCAACACATTCAGAAATACAATGAAGGGGAATCAGCCCATCTTCCCACATGCTTTTTGTGGTACAGTTTGTGTCTTAGAAAGCCTATTTTAAATGGGCAAGATGATGCTTCCTAAAGTAACTCTCCTGCTAAATGTGGTGACTCGAAGTGAAAATATCATTCTTGGGGTTAAAAAAGATTTCTCATGAATTCGCTAAGTAGTGTGTTTGAACTAACTTTAAAAGCTGACTTAGAGAAAACAGATAAAATATATTTATATCTCTGCTACCCATCTTTCCACATGTCAGCTCATCTGAAGCCTCCCTGAGATCCGCGAGGGACAGCATGTAAGCTGTTCTTTAAATGGCCATCTGAAAACCCATCAGATAGCAAGGTATGAAAAACAAAATCACCTCCAAAACTTCCAAATTGCATTGATCTGTGGCATAAAGCCCTCGCCACAGCAAGAGAAATGATGGATTTGGGACTCGCGGTGGATTCGTTTAAAGTGCTTTGTGTTGCGTGTGTGTTTTATTTTAATTTATGTACGGAATTGCCCGGGAGTAGTAAATAGAATTTATTTGCTGTATTTCAAGAAAGATAAAATTATCAGGACTGTCTATGTATTTCAAAGCCAAGGAAAACAAAAACATCTTTGAAGCTTCTCCTGGATTTTTTTGGTCCTAATCTTCTAAGAGATGGTCTTGATAATGTTTATTCTTTTCTTCTTTCTAAAACAGTTGAAAGTACCATTTTTCGCAGTTAAAATAGCAATCTGATTTTTAATTAGGTCAGGTAAAGTACCCATTGAGCACCACAGATTACTTAAGTAATTGCAAAAGGGCAAGCAGGAATTTCTGAATAGCATCACCATCCTCCCCAAATCGCTCTCCTCCCATTCTCCCTAACCCGGCCTGGCACCGGCCAGGAACACGCCCTGTTTCTTTGAGGGGTGGGTTTTTCCACTTGAGTTCATATACACCATCTGGACATGTTGTTCTGCTGGGTTTTCCCCATAACCCAAAGAGATATGCCATTTTCCATCTGCTTGGAGATAATTTGTAGAGTTTTTGTTTCAGTCGGTGCACATAGGGAAAGAAATGTACAGATCAAACTGTATGCAGCCAGTTTTATTTTAAGTTTCACATACTCTGAAATGTCAGTTTCTGACAAAATCCCAACCAGTGAATCTCCTCCAGGGCCTGGAGGAAGGGTTGGCAAACTTTTCCTGTAAAGGGCCCAACAATAAATATTTTAGACTTTGTGGGACATTTGGCCTCTGTTGGAACTGCTCCATTTTGCACAAAGATAGCCATAAACAGTATAGATCCAAATAGGACTGTGTTCAATAAAACTTTATTTATAAAAATAGGCAATGGGCATTGGTTGGCTTGGAGCATCTCTCATGCTTCACCTGATGGGGGCCCGGATCCTGGTTTGCTGTGCGACGGCACCCCGCCTGCTCTCATAAAAAGGGGGTGAGTCAGCAGTGGCTCTGATCCACTCAGGCAAGGCCATTACGCCACCCTACCTGTGTCCCAGGCCATACCTTTGCACTAAGGAGACGCGGTAAGCACTACAGAGTGTAGATCCTCAAATTAACGAGCTTGCTAGCTGCCCTTGTTAAGACCTTCCTAGTGTTCCATCTCACTCACAGGGACCATCTTTTCCCGAGTCAAATAGTTCCCTCTTTGACCTTTCCTTCCCATTCCTAACTAGGGCGATCTTTCTGAAGCACAGTCTGATCACAGAACTCTTGGTCGAACAATACCTGATGTAGAAAATGCAACTGTGCCCAGCCGTGGCCGTCAAGCTCTTTACAGGGTGGCCCTGGGGCTGCGTTATCCATTAGGCACAGGAGGTATAGTAGGTGGGGCCCACGACACTTTTAGGGGCCCTTGATCCTGTTTTAATTTTAATTTCTTTCAAAGTAGAAGAAACATGAGTATAATAGTAGGAATAATGAATATATAGTGATGAACCCAGACTGAGTTATAGTCACCTTTACACCAGTGCAGCTGTAAATATAGTATTTTTAACAGGGAGGGGCTCACCAAGGCAAAAGCACCTAGGGCTCTGTCTAAGGATTGCCACATAAAACACAGAATAATCAGCTGAGTTCGACTTTCAGATGAACAATGAATAATTTTTTAGTATAAGTATATCCCCAATATTGCACGTGGCATATTCATACTAAAAAAGTATTTGTCATTTATCTAAAATTCAAATTAAGTGGGCATCCTGGACTTTCTGTTGTATCTGGCAACCCTGCAGGAAAGCCATAACGCGGCCCTGGCTGCAGAGTACACTGACACTCTGCAGTTGCAGCCTTCTCTCTCCTGCTCCTTCAGGCAAGCATCTTAGACCAGGTTCCCCGGAAGCAGACCCTCAGAGGAGGATTGATGTGCACGTCATTTAGTTAAAGAAGTGCTCCCAGGGGAGACCAGCAGGAGTGCGAGGGAGCAGGCAGGGCAGAGGCAAGAAGGCCAATCAGCGGTGATCCCAGGCTGGGCCCTGCAGAGGGTGCCTTCAGCCTGACCCCCCTGAGGTCACCTCGGAAATGTCCCAAAGGGTGTCTGGGCAGAGCACTGATGGTGACATCTATACTAGGCCAGAAATATGGCTGGTCCAAGTGTAAGGAAAGAATAATCACCCTGACCCTGTCAGCTAACGTTCATTGGGTTTTACTCCCTAACCTGTACAAGGGCAGCGCAAAGGAGAAGGAGGAAATCGGGTCTCTATCATGGCGCGAGAGGATGCGGCTCCCTCATGCGGGCTGGGGCCCCACACTGGGTGCTGTACCACCCGGAGAAGCCCAGCCCTCACAGAGGCCGGCCTGCTAACTGATCACACGATCTCACCGAAAAGAGTTCAGTACGATCACTGAGCAGATGCACTCAACCATATCAATTCTTTTCCCTTCTGTTTTTGGACTCTACCTGTTCCTAGATGTTTCCTTCCTTTCCTGATCCTTGAAATCCAGGGTTCAAAGTGCATTGCAATTTGAGAAAGAGTCAGAGAGAGGCGTTCTTCTTGGTCCTACTCTGCAGCCAGATCTGCCTGCATGGCCATTCTCCTGCGTGGTGGGGAAGGGAGCGTGGTGTTGTCCAAAAGGACCCAGCAGCAGGCACACAGCGCAGGAGTCTCTGAATAGGGCTCAGGCTGCACAGCACATTCTGATCAAACCGAAAAGACAAACACTGTTAGGAGGAGTCAGAGTGGAACATACTCACGAGGTGAGTGGGCGAAAGGGGACGAAGCGATGAAGGGATAATGATGACGTGCGGGAAAGCTGGAATGTCCTTGCCGTGGTTGGTCAATTACGCAGGCTTGGGGGAGGTGACACTTGCACGGAATGCAGCACCCAGAGTCCCCGGAAGCTTCTCTCTTCCTATAAGCAGAGTGACGGTGATGATTCACTCTCCGATCAGTTCAGTGAGTCCATGGCAGGGTCCTTCAGGAGAAGAGGTGCTCTGCGAAGGGGACCGTCCATTACCCTGCAGTAATTTCCCACTGTTCCCACTTGTTTTGATCTCTCTCTCCTGTACCTCTTGCCTTTCTCCACAGTCAAGTCCATAGCATGACTCCGAGAGATTCACTGACAGCTGCCCTCAATTTCCAGTTTAATTCAGATTGCTTCCTGAGCATTGAAAAAAAAATCCCCAGCTTGATCCTTCAAGACAAATTATTTAGTTACTTTTTTGTTTATTCCCCCAGCACCACCTGTAATATGCCAAGCACAAGATGGGAGGCAGGAGGAGTTGAGATGAGCTACTCAGTCCCGATGGTCTGGCAGCGACACAGGGACCTCAATCAGCCATCCTGGGACAGGATGTGCCAATGCTGCCGCCACAAAGTGCTGGGCAAGGTGCTATGGGAACACCGAGAAATGAGTGACTAACAGTCACAACAGAGAACCTGCTTGAACTGTCTTAAAGGATGAATCAGAGTTTGCCCAGATTTACAGATGGGCGGAAAGCATTCCAAATGGAGACACCAACATGTCGAGGCTCAGCTGCGTGGCTTGGCCTGACGTATTGGAGAACTTGGCTTGGCGAGAATACAGAATATTTGGGAAGTGGCAAGAGCCGTCGCTAGATGGGTATGCTGAGGCCCGATTAATGCATTCACAAGTATTAACTGAGCACCTGCTATGCACCAGGGGCCGTTCTGTGTGCTGGGGATAGAACCATGCTTGAGCCCACTGTGGTCCCTGCTCTGTCAGGGGACGCCCACCATGAGGGAGACACGGGGAAGGAGGCAGTCGGTTGTGACGTCGTGAAGTGCCTTGCGGCGCTGCCTGGAGGAATGTGGTCTTTCTGCAGTAGGAGATTAGGGACCATGGAAAGATTTTAGACAAAGGAATGTCATGCTCATTTTGGCAATGTAAAAAGTGCGTGGCTGATGGAGTGGAGACGGGTAAGACTGGGGACAGAGGACCAGTTAGGAGGCTACTGTGATATGACAAAAGGCTGCATCAGGCAGGAGAGCTTTCTTCAGGAAGTGATCTGGTCAGACAACCACATCCTGACTCCACAGCAAAGGCCCCTCTTTTTTATTATTACAGAAAAATACACATAATGAAAATTTACCATTTTAAAGTGTATAATTTAGTCACATTTAGTACATTCACAGGGTTGCACAATTATCACCACTATCTTGCTCCAGAGCATGTTCATCACCCCAAAGGAAACCCCATGCTCATTAAGCAGAATGCTCCCATTCTCCTCTCCCTTTCCCCCGGCAACCATTAACCAGCTTCCTGTCTCTATAGATTAGCCTATTCTGGATGTTTCATACAAATAGAATCATAAATCTGTGGCCTTTTGTGTCTGGCTTCTTTCACTTAGCATGATGTTTTCAAGGTTCATCCATGTTGTGACATGCATAGGAACTTCATCCCTTTTTATGGCTGACTAATATTCCATTGTATGGGTATACCATATTTTCTTTATCCATTCATCAGTTGATGGACATTTAGGTTGTTTGTACCTTTTGACTATTGTAAATAGTGTGTGCTGCCATAAACATTCATGGACAAGTTTTTTGTTTAAACATCTGCTTTTCAGTTCTCTTGATTATATATCCAGGAGTGGAGTTGCTGAGACTCCTTTTTTTTTTTTTTTTTTTTTTTTTTTGAGACAGAGTTTTGCTCTCTCACCCAGGCCAGAGTGCAGTGGTGTCATCATAGGTCACTGCAACCTCCAACTCCTGGCTCAAGTGATTCTCCTGCCTCAGCCTCTGGAGTGCCTGGGACTATGGGCACACACCACCACACTCAGCTGACTTTTTTTATTTTTAGTAGAGACGGGGTCTTGCTCTTGCTCAGGCTGGTCTCGAACTCCTGACCTCAAGTGATCCTCCTGCCTCGGCCTCCCAGAGTGCTAGGATTACAGATGTGAGCCGCCGTGCCTGGCCTGAGACCCCTCTTTTTTATTTAAACATTTTAGCTTCCAGGAAAAAACATTTTTGGGAAAATTTACACAAAAGCTTTCTTCACCTGCCTAAGGATTGTGAATGATGGGGTGACCTCTCTTTTAGTTTGTGATTTTGGTGGGCTCAGTTACAGTCCTAAGCTTTTGCTTAGGACCTGCCTCCCTCTCAACAGCAAGAGGTCATCTCCAGGTGGGGTCCGAGTTTCCTGAAGCGACCACGGAAGCAAATTGGCATGGATTCCTTGATCTAGAGACATCTGGTCAAATTTCTTGACTAAAACAGAGTCCATATTGCCATATTGTCACTCCTGATTTCCTGTCTGGGTTATTCAAGGAAAGCCTGAGGGGACAGTGTTGATAATTAGAGACTCTGAGCTTCTGACCTCAGCACCTGCTTCAAGCTGCAGGATGATTATCATTGCGTGGCCATTTGGAGGGCAAATGCAGCACTATTTTCTCCATTAGCCATAGAATGGTCTTCTAGCATGACTAAATTAAGTTCAGAAATCCTTTAACCTTTTTGGTTTTACATGTGAGTTTGAGGCATGATGAATGCTGCTTAAATTTTTCTAGCTGTGCTGGTATGGTCTGGTGGAAAGAACGCTGTCTCTGGTCCTGACCAAGTTGAGTTTGAATCATGCTTCTTCCTAGCTACATGACCTTGAGCAAGTTATTTAAACTCTCTGAGCCTAACTTTTCTTATTTGTAAAATAGAAATAGTAATACTGTCTGTAGATGGATGCCTTGATTTTGGCTGAGGCCTCAAAATGCTGAGGAAAAAAAATAGGTGGTAAGCATTCCCCTTGTTCCAAATGAGATGCTAGCACACACCTGAAAAATTTATAAGGAGACATCCTGGAACCAGTTCTGTGACCCCTCCCCCCCAGCTCCTACCCACTTCAAAGTTATAACCTGAGCTGAAGCTGTAAAGTCCAAAAATTGAAATTAGCAATAGATGTCTTTGGATAGAGTTGTTAATGAGTCAGTGAGATCAGAATTTTATTCTTACCTTGGGGTAGAGCCAAGGAGTGTTTTCCTCTCACTACAAATTTAATGAGAAGGCGCCAAGGAAATCCTAATTTCCAAAATTGGAAATAAGGTGAGCATGTATGCTTTTGCCACTTCTATCCAATATTTTATTGGAGGGCATAGCTAGTGCAATAAGGCAAGAAAAAAGAAATAAAAGGCATATGGATAGTAAAAGAAGAAATAAAACTGTATTTAAAGATGTTGTAATTGTCTACACAGCAAATTTCAAAGAACAGGCAAGAAAAGCTTGTAGGGCCAATGGGCCAGTAAGTGCGATTAGTAAGATTGCAAGAGACCAGATCAAAAAACAAGATCAATTGAATTTTTATATGCTAGCAATGAACAGTTGGAAACTAAATTCTTTTAATGTACTATTTGCAATAGCATCTAAAGACATGAAATGTTTAGATATAAATCTAATAAAATATGTTCAAAATCTGCATGTTGAAAAGTATAGGACACAGATGAAATAAAAAAGAAGACTCAAATAAGTGGACGACTAATGGATTGGAAGATTTAGTATTGTTAAGATGGAAGTTCTACCTAAACCAATCTATTGATTCATTGCAATCCCAATCCAGGATTCTTTGTACAAATCAACAAACTGATTCTAAAATTTATATGGGCCAAGCTTAGTGGCTCATGCCTGTAATCCCACCACTTTGGGAGGCCAAGGCAAGAGAATCACTTGAGCCCAGGATTTTGAGACCAGCCTGGGCAACATAGCAAGACCCCATCTTTACACACACAAAAAATTAGCCAGGCATAGTGGGGTGTGCCTATAACCCTAGCTACTTGGGAGGCTGAGGCAGGAGGATAGCTTGAGCTCAGGAGTTCAAGGCTGCAGTGAGCTATGATAGTGCCACTGCATTCCAGCCTGGGCAACAGAGTAAGACCCTGTCTCTAAAACAAACAAACAATAACAATACAACAACAGCAAAATACATGAAAAGATGTTCAGTGTCATTAGTCATTCAGAAAATGCAAATCAAAACTAAGATACTACTGCACATCTATTAGAATGGCTAAAATGAAAAAAATTGACAATACCAAGTGCTGAGAAACACGTAGGCAGCTGGAACTTTCTGACAGGGCTGGTGGAAATGCAAAATGCCTGGCTGCCATGGAAGACAGTTCCGCAGCTGCTTATGAGATTATCCAGCAATCCAACAATTCCATTCCTAAGTATTTACCCAAGTGAAATGAAAACTTATGTTCACACAAAAACCAAAACATGAATGTTCAGCGTGACTTTATTCATAATTGCCAAAAACTGGAAACAACCCAGAAGCCCTTCAATTTGTGGATAGATAAACAAGCTGGGGTACGTCCATACGACGGAACACTCCTCAGCAACAAGAAGGAACCAGTTGCTATTCCTCAAGACAACACAGATGAATCTCAAACGCATTCCGTTAAGTGAAAGAAGCCAATCTCGAAGGCTACATGAATGAATCCATTTATACGGCATTCTGGAAAGGCTAAACTTTAGGGACAAATGAGAGAACGGTGGCTGCCAGGGGCTGAGGACGAGGAAAAAAGTTGATTACAAAGAGAGAGGAGGGAATATTGCGGAGGGATGAAACTGTTCTATGTTTTGATTGTGGTGCTCGTTCTAGTATCACATGTGCTTGTTGAAGCTCATAGAACCCTGCACTAAAAAAGGTGGGTTTTACTGTATATAAAGTGTACATCAATTAAAATGAACATAGTTGAATGAAAAAAAAAGTGGGCATTGAGGGGTTGATGATCAAAAGGCCAGGCACTGGAAATGAGATTTCTTTGGAGAGAGTGGTGGGGTAAAATAAATCCCATTCTCCTCTTGGGGGAAAGTGGGTGTGTTTTCCCTTCACCTTAAACCTAGTGGGAGATGCTCTAAACAGACCACTCACTAAGAGTGTTGGGTATGTGCCACGCATGGTGGCAGGACACAGGGATCTGAACCTTAGCTCCAGCTTGAAAGAGAAGGAAAAGTCTTCAGTTGAGGGTCTGGCTGAAGCAGCCTTCGGCAACAGAGAAATCGCCGTGTTTGAGGAATCATTGCACTGCTACCAAGGTCAAAAGTGAGCAGCTCCAAATAACTCTGGGAAGGATGGGGCTGTTTTAAAAGGATCTTACCCACCAAACTCCTTGCATGGGGCAAGGAGACCGGAGCAGAAAGAGGTGGAGGGATTACAGTCAGGCACGCAACTGAGGGGGGAAGGTCATAGCAGTTGACCTAAGAGACCTGCCACCTGGGTCAAAGGATGCAGCTGTAGGGCCCAGGAGGGGAACTTGAGGACCCCACGCAAGCCCCGAGAGAAGAGTCGGCTCTAGGAGTCTGACACGGCCAGCACCACAGTCTGCCCGGACTCCTCCTGCCCTTTGTCTTTTGTCCCCTTCCCCCACGATCCTGGGGGAGCCAAAGAGAGCCTGGTCAGGAGGGTGGGATCCCAGGAGGGACTCACAAAGTCGAGTCATCAAGCAAACCTACTATGGATTTTGGAAGCTCCAGTCCAGGGAATCAGTTTCTAGAACTCAGTAAGACGGAGATGCACTATAATGAAAGTCATTGTTTTTTCTTTTAGATAAACATGAATTATTCACCAAAGATCTAAATTCCAATTTATTACAGCTTCAAATTTATCAAGGAGAAAACACATCTTTTTCCTTTTTTGTCTCCATGTATGGAGGGAAAGTATGACCTCACCTTGCTCAGCCGAGCAAACCCTGGATGTAATGGTCACCTTTAATCCTGGAAGGGGGTGAACTGCCCACAGGCCAGGGTGCTACACAGGGTGGTTATTTACATACTTCTCGAGTCTGCCGTGAATGACAATGCTCTCACGCCTCTGCTGCCTGAATGTGAGTAACCGTCCTCTCCAACAGAGAGAAAAATATACGACCTTCTGTGATGATCTTAATGTCAGCTGTTACACTCCTTTAAAGGATGTTAGTGGTGTAATCAACTTACTCACTCTGAACTCTGCCCTTAACAAGGCAGTGAGGGGGTAAAATTCTCTCTGAATCTGCATGGAGAAGGGGGAAAGATGAGATGGTCCCATGGCCGAAGAGTTCAACCCAAAGATGGGTTTGAGCCCGTGGCTTGATTGAGGTCCTGTGTAAGTCACTCTGTTTACTCCAAGGGCTGTATTAGTCCCTCATGACAAGGATCTTCTGGAGGCTCAGTCACTCTTTGAGGAGACAGGGACACCGTGAGCCCAGCTGAAGCAAGTGACTCCAGCTCTCGAAGAGAGAGGGTCCTCAAGTGTCTGAGATCACTCTACTGCGAAGACCGCAACAGTGTTTTGTCAACTTGAGGAGTGACGTCAGATTTCATTTTGCCGTCAAGGGCTTTGTAAAGCTGAGATGAAATGTATTCCGGAACCTAAATAACTCCCATCGTTATTGTTGTCCATGAAATCAGATCTTTTGTGATAATCTTTCATGACATTGGGTGCAGCCACCTGTCCTCCCTAGTGAAGGATGACCGGCTTGGTCTGTGTCAGCATCAAGGTAATCCATGACCCTCTCTTTCTCTCTCCCCTCATCCCCCAGGGTAAATAAATCTCCCCTGAGATTTGGCTTCAGACCTAGGATGGGAAAGGGAAGAAAGTGAAAAGCAATTCACCTGACATGTACCCCGAGTGCATCTAAGTGCACCCTAAATACTCACATTTATTTCAGCCCTCATCACTCAGCTGGTGCAATAATCACTGGGGTTTGTGCCTATACCCCTGTATTAGCTAGGAGCCCTTTTATAAGTGTGAGAAAAGCCAGCTTGAGGCTCATGTAACTGAGACCAGACAGTGAGAAAGCTTCAGGCACGACTGGATCCAAGGGTTCAAATCGTGACATCGGGACTCAGTCTCCAATTTTTCTCTTTCTGCTTCTGGTTGGCTTCCTTCTACACAACAGACGATCCTCCCAAATCTCCAGGATGACTTTGTCTTCATGGCCAGATGTTCTAATTCTAGTGCAGAGACAACTCATTTTCCTCCTAAGTGCCTGAAACCTCTTCAGACTTAAATCTTATTAGTGTCTCACAGGTCATATGCTCATGCCTGAACCAATCACTGCATCCATGTGGTCGAGTGGCCCGGCCTGGGTCAGATCCTCAAGGACGAGGACTGGGAAGTCAGCTCCAGCTGAACCACAGGGACCAGATGTGACAAGCGTGGTTCCCCAAAGGAAAATCAAGGCGCTGTCATCTGAAAGAAAGCGATTGGATGCTGGGCAGGAAAACCGCAATTGCTGAGAGCAAATCTTGGCTTTTCCTTTCTGAGCTCTGCAAACTTGGACAAATGACTAAACGTTGCTGTGCTCAGTTTCCAGACGCTTTAACCAGCTAAGCCATGAGTTGCCTTGTTTTTAAAATCGGGGAACTAGCAGTCTGTAGGATTAAATAAAGTGATTTATGTAAAGTGCTTGATGCAAACAGTAAACGCTCGGTTAAATGTCATTTGTCACATGATAATAACATCAATTATTATTTTTTATTTTTAAAGCTCCCTGGTAGGTACTAAGTGAATCTCTGTCTAGTGTAATGCCTAACATACAGGAAGTACGCAACAAACGCCTGTGTAAAGTGACTAAATGAATAAGGACACACAAAACCTTGAAACCATCTTATTTATCTCTGACTATAAAGACAACATATATAGAATTTAGGTTAATTTTATTTTCTTACTTTGAAATGTATCATACATATGGATGAATGAATAAAACATGTCACTACATCCTAAAGAATAATAATGAGGTGGGACCCAAGTGGCCACCAACTAGGTCAAGAATGAAAATATGGGCCCCTCCCCAGTTGAAACCCCCTCTCTCCCAACAGCATAACCATCACCCTAACATTTTATGACAATCATTCTCTTGTCTTATATCCATCCCAAAGTAATACGGCTTAATCTTTTTTCTTTTGAACTTTGAGTCCTGCCGTATATATTAATTTCTGTTTGGCATCTTTTGCTTCAGTATTGTATTGTGAGATTCTGCTATGTCAACGAGTAAAGTTGAAGTTCATTTCTCTTCAATGCCATAAAACACAAAGGTCCAGCGTTAACGGACAGCTGGCTGTTACCGCTAATGCTGCTCTGAACGTTATTTGCATTTCTCCTGATACACGTGCGGGAGAGCTTCTCTAGGATTTACACCTAAGAGTGGAATTACCGAGTTGTAAAGTGTGCACATATTAAACTTTACTTGATAGTGAACTTTTCCGAAGTGCTTTGATCAACTGACACTCCCAGCCGCAGGGGGAGTGATCCCGTGAGCCCAGCCCTCCGCAATTGTTATAATCAGACCTGACTTTTGCAGTCATGTGTGCGTGTAATGAGTTCTTATTATGATTTTAATCAGACAGGGAGCCTCTTTTCATGTTTATTGGCCATTCAAGTTTGCTAAAGTGCCTGTTCAAGTCTTTTGCTCATTTTAAATTTGGACTATTTATCTTTCTCTTATAAATTCATAACAGTTTTTTTTATATAGCCTTGATACGTGTTCTTTTTTTTTTTTTTTTTTAACAGGCACAGGACGAGTGCAGTTACTTGTTCTTTATAGTCAGGTATTGTCAGCCCTTCGTATCCATGGACTCAACCAACTGTGGATTGAAATATTTGGGAAAAAGCCAAAAATATAACAACAAAAAAATACAAATGAGAAAACAATATAATATAGCAACCGTTAATATTTACATAGCATTTACATTGCATCAGGTATTATAAGTAATCTAGAGATGATTCAAAACATACAGGAGGATGTGTGCAGGTTATATACAAATACACCGCTTCATATAAGGGACTTGAGCATTCACAGATTTTGGTATCCATTGAGAGGGTGGTCCTGGAATCAACACCCCCCAAACCAACGGATGACCATGTGTTGGAAACATGTACTCCCACTTTGGTTTGCCTTTGTACCCTCTTCATGCTATATTTTGATTTATAGATGTTTTAATAATAACAAAGACTAATTTATCAATATTTTCATTTATGTTTTATGTTTTGTTATGGGCCCTATTTAAAAAATCTTTCCTACTTCTAAAGATACTGTAATATTTTCTTGTTCTCATATAAGAGCTTTATAATTTTGTCTTTCACATTCAGGTGTTAATCGACCTAGGATTGACTTTTGTATATGGAATAGGGTAGGGTGCAAAGTCTTATGAATTACAGAGAACCAATTATCCCAGCATCATTTATTGAAAAGTTTAGTGTCTCCTGCTGTTCTTGTGACATCTCTGTCATACATCAAATGTTCACAGTTGTGTGGGTCTTTTTGAAAAGGGAGTTTTCTATTTTGTTTCTTATCTATTTCTCTAACTTTATATCAATATTGTATCTCTTAACTAGACTAGCATTATAAGTCATGATATTTGGTAGGGTAACTCACCAAAACTTATTCTTTTCTTCCAAGAGTATCTTGGTTATTCTCCATTTATACTTTCATATAAATTTATTTTGTTTATTTTTAAAATTATATTTTATTGTGGCTCACACCTGTAATCCTAGCACTCTGGGAGGCTGAGGCGGGAGGACTGCTCCAGGTCAGGAGTTGGAAACCAGCCTGAGCAAGAGGGAGACCCCGTCTCTACTAAAAATAGAAAGAAATTAATTGGCCAACTAAAAATATATAGAAAAAATAAGCCAGGCATGGTGGCACATGCCTGTAGTCCCAGCTACTTGGGAGGCTGAGGCAGCAGGATCGCCTGAGCCCAGGAGTTTGAGGTTGCTGTGAACTAGGCTGACGCCACAGCACTCTAGCCTGGGCAACAGACTGAGACTCTGTCTCAAAAAAAAAAAATTATATTTTATTGAATTTTACATACACAGAAAAGTGCAGAGCTCAGTGAGTGATCACAAAATGAACAAATCTATGTAACTATTAACCTGGCCAAGAAATAGTAGGTTGAGCCATATGCAACTGTGGTTA
>CAUYRT010072180.1:0-39222 GCA_963574885.1 Lepilemur ruficaudatus
AGCTGAATAGTACTCCATGGTATACATATACCACATTTTATTAATCCACTCATGTATTGATGGGCACTTGGGTTGTTTCCACAACTTTGTGATTGTGAATTGTGCTGCTATAAACATTCGAGTGCAAGTGTCTTTTTTATAGAGTGTCTTTTGTTCTTTTGAATAGATGCCCAGTAGTGGGATTGCTGGATATTTTCGCGTGCTACACGTCTGATAAGGGGCTGATAACTAGAATCTACTTAGAACTTAGGAAAATCAGCAAGAAAAAAATCAAACAGCCCTATCAAAAAGTGGGCAAAGGACATGAACAGAAACTTTTCAAAAGAAGACAGAATAATGGCCAAGAAACATATAAAAAATGCTCAACATTTGATACAAGTATTTTCTGTTACTTGTTGGATGAATTATATAATACTGAAGCCAGGACTTTCAGTGTACCCATCACCAGAATAGTGTACATTGTACCTGAGAGGTAATTTTTTGTCCCTTCTTCCCTCCCACCCTCCCTCCGTTTTTATATCACACCACTTTATGGTCATATATACCCATTGTTTATCTCCCACTTATAAGTGGGAACATGGTATTTGTTCTTGCATTCCTGAGATACTTAGGATAATGGTTTCCAGTTCCATCCGGACAAAAGACATTATTTTATTACTTTTGATGGCCAAGCAGTACTTCATGGTGTATATATACCACTTTTTCTTTATCTACCCACCAGTTGATGAGCACTTAGGTTGATTCCATATCTTTGCAATTGTGAATTGTGCTGTGATAAACATTCGAGTGCAGATGTCTTTCACAAAGAACATCTTCATCATTAGCCATCTTAATCAATTCCACCAACTGAGCAAGTTTGGGTAGCATTACCCTAGCTTATCAAAGGATTATTCCACTCACGTATCTGAAATTGGATTAAATTATGGAAAAATTCTATAGGAAGTGGCCCTGAACATACACAAGATGCATATTTATCCTTCTTTAATTTAGGCTCATCCTAGGTTATTGTCAGAATAAAAAATAAAGAAAATTGCATTAGAACCAGACTTCTTAGATGACTGGGAGCTATCTAATTGGTACTTTTACAAAAAACCGATATGAACCAGATTTCAGGGGCAATTCGAGGCATCAGAATTCTTGTCGTAGAACACTATTCTAGCCTACTCCAAAGAAATGGTGCATCCTTGCCAATATCCTGGAAAGCAGAGTTGAGATAAATATATGAAGACACAATGTGAAATGTTAATTGTGTTTGTAAAACGTAAGTATATGTATATTCTTGGGAAGTAGAGAAAAAGCATGTTTGTGATTTTTCAGAAATTTATGGCTTTTAAAAAAGCTACCTCTAAGGTTGCCTTTTTTTTATATATATAAACTACTATATAACAAAAATCAAGTTTTATTGCTTCTTATAAAACATTATTTTTTTTTCTTCCTAAAATTTTATTGGGAGAAAACTACAAAACATTTACAGTACAATGTTTACAGTCACAATTTGTAGTGAGCTGATTTCCCAAAATATATTACCACTCAAGTTAGGGAGAAATAAGGTTGCCTTTTTGATTCCTCTTATGAAAAAAAAAAACCACAACAAAAACCTGGAACAATTAGTGGTCTGTAACATATAATTAATGAGCTCATTATGAGAGAACTTTAATCTTGTCTCACTTGCCAGATATGGAAAGGGTACATTTTACCTCTATATATTAATAGCTATTAGAATTAATTAAATTGTAGTTAATTTTCTACTTGTATTGAGGCTATGGTATTATGTATAAATATTCCAAGTATTCAATAAAACATCACTTAAATAGACCTATATTCTGTTTTGAAACTGTTAGGGAATATCTTACTTTGACTCTGAGAGCCGTATTGTATTAAGTTAATGAGTTCTCTTCGAGTTCTGAAGTTCCTTGAATATATTTTAATTTCATATCAAGAATCGGAGAGGTTTTTCCAGGAAAAGTTACATAAATTCACCAACTGCAATGTGAGAGTCTATGACCCACATCTTATACTTGTATTTCCTTACTGCTTTTGCCCTCAAAGTAAAAATATAGATACATTGCTTGTTTTAATATTGTTTTGTTACAACATGTTATTGTCACCATTTTAAAAGGATGTTTTTCTATGTTTTAATTAAGCTCCTTCTTATAACATGTAATTTTAAAATTATTATTTCATATAATATCTCACTTGCCACATTTAGGAACATGGTGCAGAATGAGCCTTTGTAGCAAAATGATGAAGTTATTCTGAAAATAGAAAAAGACAACTGTAGGCAACTCTAAGCTTATAATTTCTACAGAGCAATAGCAATAATATACACGGTGCAAAGTTGAGTCAGGGATTATTTTACTTCTTATATAGGATTATTTTTATGAAATTTTATTTTATTGTAGTAAGAACATTTACTGAGATGAAATCTGCCCTCTTAACAGATTTTTAGATGTTCGATACATTCTTATTGACTGTAGGCACAATGCTGCCCGGCAGTTTCTAGAGTTTATTCAACATTATGCTCTTTGAATAGTAACTCCCCCTCTCTCCCTTTCACCAGATTCTGACAACCACCATTCCCTTCTTTACTTCTACAAATTTGACTATTTTAGATAACTCATATAAGTGGAATCACACAGTATTTGTCTTTCTATGACTGGCTTATTTCACTTAGTGTAATATTCTCCAGGTCATCAATGGTGTTCCATACGGTAGAGTTTCCTTCTTCTTAAAATGATGACTAGTATTTCATTGTATACGCCGCATTTTTTTATCCCGTCACCTGTTGTTGGACGTTTAAAGTGTTTCCCCATCTTAGCTACTGTGAATAGTGCTACAATGCAGTATTCATGGGTGTGCTAATGAACATGGGAGTGCTAGTATCTCTTCAGGACCTTGATTTCAACTTTTTTGGATAAATACCCAGAAATGAAACTGCTGGATGAGATAGTAGTTTTATTTTTTCCATTTTTTTGAGGAACCTCCATCCTGTTTCACATAGCAGCTGCACCATTTTGCATTTCCACCAACAGTATGCAAGGGTTCCAATTTTCTGCATCTTCAGCAACACTTTTTTTTTTTTTTTATAAAAGCCATCCTGACAGGTGTGAGGTGATATTTCATGGTAGTTTTAATTTGCCTTCCCCTGATGACTAGTGACCTTGAACACTTTTTACTATACCTGTTGACCATCTGTATGTCTTCTTTGGAGAAATATCTATCCAAATTTCTAGTTCATATTTCAATTGGATTATCTCTTTTTTTGCTATTGAGTTGTTTTGAGTTCCTCATACATTTTAGATCTTAACCCCTTAATAAGTGGGATTCTTATTTTTTTGTTTCATATTTCATAGCATATCAGGTCCATGAAATTAGCTATCTTAAGTAAGGTGCTTTTGTGTTGCTTGCTATGACAATGCTCATTAGAATATTAACAGAAATGTGTGAAATGCAGCTTACTAAGGAAGAGGTTAGTTTTTTATTGGATCAATAGAGCCCATATTCTGAGAGTTTTACTCAAGAACCTAAAATTCAGTTGAGTATAAAGAAATGGCAATTACTCAGGAAACCTCAGAAGGTATATGACGTCTGTCTGGAAAGTATCCAGCCATTATTAATATAATGAGAATGGTTTGCACCACATCGACGTAACCTGCAGCCAGGAAGAGTGGACTGGGATGTGCATGTGTGAACAATGACGGCTTCACTGTAGTGGTCAGTGGGGCACTAGACGCCACTGAGTGAGCGTGTGTACTGTGTGGCCGTCGCGTTCAAAATGAGTGAGTGAGTAGAGCAACGAAGCTGCATCAAATTTTGCGTTAAGCTTGAACATTCCTCTGTGGAAACGATTCGGATGAATCAGAAGCCTTTGAGGGAGGATGCAATGAGTGCAGCACAAATAAAAGTGTGATGCAAATGCTTCGAAGATGGTTGAGAATCTGTTGAAAGTGATCCCCGTTTGGAAGGCCTGCAACAAGCAGAACACCTGAGAATGTCGAACGTGTATGGGCTGCAGTCAACAAAGATCAGCCACTGACAGTGTGAGAAGTAGCAGCTGATCTGGGAATTCTAAAAACTACTGAGATTTTGATGCAGGATCTTGACATGAAATGTGTTGTGACAAAATGTATTACGTGTCTTCTGATACCAGAGCAGAAGGAACATCGTGCTTCATTTGCTAATGACTTGCTTCAAAGTGCTACCAATGAACCAGATTCCCTCAAGAGGGTCATAACCAGAGATGAATCGTGGTCCTATGGCTATGATCTGGAAACAAAAGCTCAGTCACCCCAATGGAAGTTGCCTGGTTCTCCATGGATGAAAAAGGTGCTGCAAACTCGCAGCAAGATCAAGACAATGTTAAGTGTGTTTTTTGACTGGGAAGGTGTTATCCATCATGAGTACATTCCTCCAGGCCAAACAATTAATAAAGAGTATAGCCTCAATGTTCTTCATCAGTTGAGAGATGCAATGCAACCAAAATGGCCACAGCTATGGGCAACTGGTGATTGGCAGCTTCATCACCACGTGTCCATCCATGTATCACATCTTGTGCAGAGTTTTTTGGCGAAACATCAAATCACCCAGGTGACTCAGCCCCTCTTACAGCCCAGATTTGGTGTTCTGCAATTTCTAGCTCTGCCCAAAACTATAATCACCTTTGAAAGGAAAGAGATTTCAGACTGTTTATGAAATTCAGGACAATACGAGGAGGCAGTTGATGGTGATTCCAACACAGGATTTTGCAGAGTGTTTTAAACAATGGAAGAGATCCTGGGAGTACTGTGTGTGGCCCCAAGGTGCCTACTTTGGAGGGGACTGAGGCATCATTGTCCTATGTGCAATGTGTCTTGTATCTTTTGTCTTCTTCAATGAATGTCTCAATTTGTCATATTACATGGCTGAATATTTTCTGGAAAGACCTCATATTTTAGGAGCTGATGTGACAGCATTTAGTGGTAATTATAGTGTGAGAAAATATTTTCTGAAATAAATTTGTTTTGAATATTCGAGTAAATTTTGCATTAAATTTAATTGTTGTCAAGTGTGTAGTTTATGTTCTTATATGACAGCTTTAAATTTTTTTATATTCATTTATAATTCATATGAAAAAGTTTTTTTATAATTTGATTTGTGACAAAATACCAATTCTCATGGTATGTTATTAAAATTCTGTATTGACGATAGAGCCGTTTTTCAGAAAAGATGTACTTCCCATTAACATTTGGAAGTAAGCATTCCTTAGTTTACTCTGATAATGACAAAAACTTGTATAGGAGGATGTGAGCCAGTGTTACACAACTTTAAGTTTTCTCTCCTAGGAAAATCTTTTTTTCCTATTTTTTAACTTACATTTGGCAAGATAATTGGATTACATTAAGTGATCTACTGTTTTTAGGTGAAGTAAAATTAACATATCTTTATAAAAGCCAATTCTAAGACTTTGGCCTATCATATATGTAACCTTGGCTTTATATGTTCCCATTTTAAAGAAATAGTAATAGTGACCACAAGTTAGCAGAATCTTAGAGTTAGAAGCTACCTTAACAATCACCTACCCTCTCCTCTGAGGTTGGCTTAGTTGAGCAATACATCTGATTTATGTCTTTCTAATCTAGTAATTAACATTTTCTAAGGTGGGGAGCTTACTATTTTCATGGGTAGCTAATGACATCTTTGGCTAGCTCTGATTATTAGAGAGCTCTTTCTTATATTGAGCCAAATTTTGTCTCTGGAGCAATACCAAATATGTCTACATGACAATACTTTGACTATTAGAAGTCAGTTTTCATGTCTCTTTCCCTTATAGGCCTTTAATTTGTTATAATCAATTTTCAAGAATCTCTAAAATTATGGTATTATTATCATGCATCTACATGACATTAAGGAAAAATTCTTCCAGATCACAAAGTATGCCTGAGAGTTTTTAGTTCAACTTCAAGGAATTAGAGTCTAACTATAAAGTTAAAGAGAAGACCACTCTTACTTCTGACGTGAACTACAAGTCTGGGATTTCCCCCAAACACCTTTAGGTTGGATAATTTATTAGAAAGACTCACAGAACTTACTGAAACTTATTATACTCACAGTTTCATTTATTACAAGGAATGAAACAGAAAATCAACCAAAGGAAGAGACACATAGTACAGAACCTGGTAGGGTTCCAAACAAGAAGTTTCTGTTGCCTTCTGTAATGGTAAGTGCCTTAGTCAATTTTGTGATGCTATGACAGAATATCACAGACTGGGTAGGTATAATAAACAGAAATTTATTTCTCATAGTTCTGGAGACTGGGAAGTCCAAGAATAAGGGGCCAGCATCTGGGCCTTTCATTGCTGGGCTTTTCATACCATGGCAGAAAGTAGAAGGGCAAGAGAGAGAGAGAATGTGAGTATAAAAGAGGGTCAAATTCCCTCTTTCATAACAAACCCACTCCTGTGATACCATTAATTCGTTCACTTTGCCTTTATGGCCTAATCACCTCTCCTTAGGCCCTACCTTGCAACATTGTTGTATTGGGGATTATGTTTCAAACACATGCTTTTTGGGAAACCCATTCAAACCATAGCAATGCACGTGGAGTATTGCCAACCAGGGAAGCTCACCTGAGCTTCCATATCCAGAGATTTATTGGGGTTTTATTACATAGATATGATTGATTGTTTGATATCACAGGTTGTCCAAAGGACCCACCATGAGTAACACAGACATTTCTATCACTTGGGAAATTTCTGGGGTTTAGAGGTTATCTCCCAGAAGCCAATTACAATGTCTAGACCTCTCTTTGAGTAAGGCCGAACCTCTTTCTATACAGTCTCTTGATATTTTCTTGGCTAAAGACACTCCAGTTTGTCACTCTTACATGAAATACGGTTTAAGAAGCTCGACATGTTTTGGGTGTGTTTTTTTAGATAATCTCTAACTTTTCAATTTCCTCTTATAAAACATATACCTCCTGTTGCTTGTCCTCAGAAGCTATTTCTATATTAAAGCATTGGATCCATGCTAGGATGCGTGAAATAATACTTTGGACTTTGGGGTCAGCACACTTGGAGAATTCAGACATTTAACAGCCATTAAGCCTTGGAAACTTTATATATTCTTTCTGAACTTCCAGTTCCTCCTAGATAGAGTGTTTCTAATAATGCCTACTTCATATTTTACAGAGACTAAATAAGATCACATGTAAAATTTTTAATGCGCCATACAAGCTTAATAAATATTAGTTATTTTCTGGGGCAAATATTGGTTAGTCTTAATTTGTGTTTGAGAGGTATCACAAGCAATGCTTGCCTGTTGAGTCTTCTAGACTAAATGTATGAATACCTTGTTAAAAAAACAGAATTCAATTTAATTCATCAAATATTTATTTACATGCAGCTGAGAAGTACATAGCATTATGCTGGTGACTGAAAGAGAAAAAGACAGTTTCTGCCTTCCTAGAGTGAGGACATTTTTGTAAATATCTTTGGTATAAGTAGACTGGAATAGGTGTTAAATTCTGGTACAAAACTGGTACAGCAGTCTAAAAGAAGTCTGAAAGAAAAAAAAACTCTGATCGGGGTTCCTGGAAGAATGCATTTCCAAGAAGGTAACATGTCTCTGGAGGCCCAAAGTACTAGGAGGGCTTTCATGGTATTTTTGGGAACAGTATCTTTTTTCAGAATTTCTCAATGAATTTACTTGGTAAAAAAGTGAATTTAGCAATAGGGTATAAATAAATTAATCATGAATACAGGAATAAAATCTAAACAAAATTATCTTATATCAGAAATAAAAGCACTCTACAGCAATATTTAAAAATATTAGCCAAAATTTCAATCTCTGTATTAAAAGTAGCTGTTGATTTCATTAGAATGCAAAGAGATTGCTTCTGTGCTTCGTACTTTAAAAACTCAGGACAATTTACCTAATTTTTAAAATTCATCATATCAGTTTTTGATTTCAAAGAAAATATGTATAGATTTTATTTGAGATAGTTCATTTGAGAACTGTGAAGGAATTAAGCACAATTCATTTATTCATCAAGCAATTCATTCAGCAAATACTCATTGAATGCATTCTGTGTGCCAGGAACTGTTCCAGGCTCTGGGAAATACATCTTGAATAAAGCAGACAAAGTCCCAGCCCTCTGTGGAAACCTGACAAATAAACAAGTGAGAAAATACATAGAATGTCAGATGGTACAAGTACTGTAGAGAAAATGAAAGTAGGATAATGGATGATAGAGGGGCTGGAGAAGGATGGCATTTCCTATTTCATGTAAGGAGATCAGGAAAGACCTTGTGACAGCCATCTGAGCAGAGACAATTCCTGGTGTGGAAGCACATCAGAGAGAGAGACGTGGGGTTGAGTGTTCCAGGAAGAGAAAACAGCCAGAGCAAGTTTCTGAGGTTGGCGCGCACTTGGCATTAACCAGGAACTGCAAGGAATCCAGTGTGGCTGAAGGAGAATGAGCGAGCGAGAAAGCAGGGGGAGAATGCTACAATATTGGGCCCTGTTGGGCCATTGCAAAGACTCTACGCTTCATTACCTGACCTGTGCCTACCCCTTCAGCCTCTGCCTCACCTCTTACCGTTTTGTTCCTCTGCAGCTGCATGGTCCAATATGGTAGTCACTAGCCACACGTGGCTATTGAGAACGTGGAATGTGGCTAGTCTAATTAAATAGTATGAAAAAATGTAAAATGACTCAATAATTTTTATATTGTTTAATATGTTAAAACAAAAATATTTTGGATATATTGGGTTAAGATAAAATAAATTTCGTGTTTCTTTTCTTGTGATTAACATTTTTGTTTTGAGATAATTCTAGATTCACATGTAATTGTAAGAGATAATACATACAAATCTCATGTACCTTTTATCTATTTTTCCCAATAGTGATATCTTGCAAATCTATACTCACACTGTTGCTACTAGGATATCTACAGTGATACAGTCTTATCATATTCCTCCAATTTTAACTGTATTCATTTGTATGTGTGTGATTGCGTGTATACACTTAGTTCTATGCAATTTTATTGCATGTGTAGGTTCATGTATCCACCACCACGTGAAAATACAGAACTGTTCCTTCATCACAAAGATCCCTTATGTTGCCTTTTTATAACCAACTCCACCTCCTTCCTGTGCCCCATCGCTGCACCTAGCTCTGAGCCCTAGCAACCACTAGTCTGTCCTCCATTTCTATAATTTTATCATTTAAAGAATGTTATGTAAATGAAATCATACAGTGTGTATCCTTTTGAGATTGCCTTTTTTCCTTAGCATAATTCTCTGAAGATTCATCCAAGTTATGATCCAAGTCATTGATCCAAGGTATTGATGTACACAAACACACACATACACACATATATATGCATATAAAATCAGTAGTTCATTCCTCTTATTTGCTGAATAACATTTCATGGTATGGATATACCGTAGTTTATGTAACTATTCACCCACTGAAGAACACTTGGGTTCATTCCAGTGTTTGCTGTTATAAATAAAGCTGCCATAATCATTCCTGTGCAGGTTTTAATATGAGCATAAGTTTTCATTTATCCGGCGTAAATGCTCAAGAGTCCAGTTTCTGTGCCATAGGGTAGTTGCATGTTTAGTTTTATAAGACTGCCAGGTTGTTTTCCAGAGTGGCTGTACCTACCTATTTCTTTTTACTTTTTTTGTTTTCAATGTGGCTACTAGGAAATACAATTATATATGTAATTTCTCACGTTTCTGTCAAACAGTCCTGCCCTAGTCTAGAGTATCAAGTTTTTCTCCACCTCAGGTTCTTCCCAGGTGCATTGCTTTCTATCTGAAGTGTGTTATCATTATCCTCTCATAAATGGCATGAACTTCTATAGCTTAATTTTTAAGAGAAGAATCTAAAACCAGACAGACTAGGTTTGGATCTTGGGTCTACCCCTTACTGGCTATATGATTTGTTAAGGTATTTTAATGCCGTTTTCCTCTCAGTTTTCTTACCTGTAAATGGAGTGATTACAGCATCTCACTGGGTTGATGTGATGGTTGAGTGAAATAAGACCTTTCTGATCCCCTCCCCAAGAGAAGGTTTAAATTCTCATTTATTAATAGGCTTCCATTGCAGTCAACACCCTCATTAAAATTGTAATTATATGATTATTTCATGTGTTTCTTCACTACTAGAATCTAAGCACCTATAATGCCAGTGACCTCATCTATCTGATTTAGTGTTGTATCCTCAGGGCTAGTCAAAACTAGCCAAGAGGAGGCACTTAACAAATCACCAAAGAATGACTGACTGAATGAATGAATTTCCTTCAATGTACACATTTACTTATGATTTACTTAAAGTAATATTTTGTTTAATTTCTCTAATTTTTAAAAACATAATATACTATTCATGTTTCTCTGATTCAGAACGCTCGGTCTCTAATTGTTAAGTTACATGAACAGTTTTTACATGCGGATCCTATGTACCGCAGAATAAAAACTGTTCTGGTATAATGACAGAATTAAAAAAAATAATAGTAAGACTCATATGTATAATATGATACTATTTGTTAGTTTTGGTTAAATTGTTTAGTTTAAATAATCATGTCATTTTTATGCTGGGATTCCCTAAACTTAACAGAATGCATATTACTTAATTGCTTCCTTTGGGTTTATGGGCCTTTTGAAGACTGAGCCCCCAAAACACCAGTAGGTGACATTGTCATAGAAGTCCTTTTTTATACCCCTGTAGATAATTTTATCTCAGTATTCCAGTTATTTAAGGCCTTAATTAGGTAAACTCCATGACATTTTGGGGAAATGCAGAGAAAACCATGGCATAACATAGATGACTTTCATTTACCTACTCTGTTTAAAACCCAAACTGTGTATCAACTATCACTATCAAGCACGTATGCCTCTCATACATACATGAACACACACACACACACGTGCACATACATACACATTTTCTCAGTTATCCACTTTTATCTTCTTACCTACTGAGGGAATTTACTATGTTATAAAGGACACTGACTTATGGTCACTTACTTTGACCCAGGATGAGTGAGGCTATTGCTCTACCATTTTATTAACTTTGAGGTCTTGAAAAGACCAATTAGCATGTTTCATCCTTCATTTTGTTTGCTGCACAATGGGAATGATACATGGAGAAATTGCACTGATGATTAAACACAAGGGTCCATCCATAGATCTCCAATTATGCATATCTCCATATTTGGATGGTACCCGGCCATGTGCTGAGTTTCAGGGACATACCTATACATGTACATTTTCTCCAATTTTCCCACATGCCCTCAGAGGCAGGTATCAGTAGACCACTGTTAGACATTAGACATGCTGAGTATCAGAGATATAATTTAACTTTACATAGTTATGTGACAAGACTGTACTATAAAACTATGACTCTCAAGTCCAAACTAATCCATTAGGAGATAAAATGTCCCTTCTTTTCATTAAAATATTTGAACTCAAATTTATAATGAAGCGTATTTAGGTATGAAAGAAAGGTTGGGATGAAATTTGCTTCCTGGTTTAATGAGTTTTAATATTGGGTAGGTTAAAATAATACAAAATAACATAAAATTGCTAATATTTGTTGAGTATTTACTTTGTACCCAGCACTATATTAAGTAATTTACTGAAATTATTTTATTTTAGTGTGACAATGCAGGTAGCTCCTATAATTGTCCCTCTTTTACACTAGCGGAAACAGTCTAAGAGAGATCAAATTAATGGCTCCAGGTCAGAAAGCTGGTAATTATTAAAACCAGGATATGATTCTGTGTAATGTGAGGGCTCAAGCCTTTACTGGAGATGCATGTTGCGCCTTGTTTCAATAATTTAACTTGGTCTTTTGCGTTAATCATGTAGAGGTGATGTTCTCATTTTTGTTTTCATATGACACATTCTTCCACATTTTTCATACACACAAAGTGGTATAAAGCAAAATAATGCTCTCTCTCCTATGCCTTTACATTTGCTGTGTTTTCATGGCCTTTATAAATAAAACAAAAAATAACAACAGCAAACCCTTGCCTGAAGTGAGTTAACCATTCTGGCTCCTCCCACTTCCCTATTGCAATCAGAGGACTTTGAGGTTCATCATAAATATCTATATGCCAACGATAATTTTCATGATCAGGTAACTCCAGTACTATATATATGAAAACATAATACCATGTTTTTAAAAAATTACTTCTACCACATTTTAATAAATCCCTATATAATTACCTTCTGGAATAACAATATTATATGGACTATTTTTTTCTAATTAAAATGTTAAATCCTTTTCTAGAGATTACTGTTTATTTGGCCATTTATTTACATGTTACACATGAGTCTCTGGAATTTGTTAGCCTTCCCTCTACTAAACAACTGCTGTATGCCGCTATTTTCTTGTGAAAATGATTGCTTTATAGGAGCAGTTTGCCTTTATGTGTTGCTATTTTATTATTGCTATATTTAATTGGAATGCTCTTATTGTGTAACCAGGGAGAGTCCTTTAAAGCTGGGAGTGTTGGCTTCACATAGTATAGAGATATTTATTTATTTATTTTCATTTCCCCCAAAATATTAACTTTCATTAATAATTATATACAGGCTTTGTTCTTCTTATCTGGGTGTCAACAGTAATTGGAATCCATATCCATATCCTACCTTGCAATCATGCTGCAAAAGGCCAATAAATTCCCACTGAGTGTGTTACTTGTTAAATTTAGTGCATTACATTCAGGGTAATGAATAAAAGCAGTGGACCATTACCGTCTGGCTGGCTGAGGAAGGCTAGAACAGCCAGACTCCCCCGAGGCCTTGAGCCGGCTTAAAAATGGTGACAGGCAGATTCAAGGGAGTCCCCAAGCATCACAGTTCAGTTTGTCTCCCTTAATTTCCTCTTCTGTAGAGATTCAGGCTGGAGGGAGGTGAAGTAATCTTATCCATTAATTCCCCACACTTTCATAAAATGCTGCATGGTCTGGTTTCATTAACAAGCAAATACAGTTTAGATAAATACTTACGTATTTACATTGAGCAGGGAGATGAGAATACTATTGAATATAAACTAGTGGCTATGCCTCCATGCAGTTCACTTTGTATATCTACATAGGTCTACTGTGTATTCATTTATCTATGTTAAAAATGCACATGAATATTTTTATGAGTGAATAACCAATGAAGGAAGCCATATATATACATATATATATACACACACTAACTTCTGTCTCATATTTATTGAATATACATTAGCAGTTACTGAAAACAAGACTATCACATTCTTAAGACTACTTGCAACTCCTTTTTAATAAATAAATATATTCATATGAAAAAGATTTCTGAAACTATAATATAAAAATTTTACATATGCTGTAAATGTACAAATGCAAGGATGTCAGAGCAAACTGGTCTATAGTCTTAATTTACTCTTTTATTGTGATAACTGAGTCTTTGTTATCCTAGCCTAGCAATTGTTACACATTATGCTTCCTGCCAAAGCCAGCTGACTCCCTTAGTCCTTTGAGCTATTGTAAATATTAATATCAATTCAAAAAGAACTAGATCCTTAAAGAAAGGAAGTAAAAATAATTTTATGAAATGGGCACTTTTATTATTTTTGAGTGTGTTAGAAAATTTAGTGAGAAATTTCCTTTGCTATCCATGCTAGAACAGCTGGTTCCAAATAACATGGTGTATCTCATTAGAGAGATATTAGATCTAATTATGTAACATATAAGTGAGATCATTATAGTAACATTATCTCAATGAAGTAAGTAAAGTGCATGTGAAATCTAACACTCTGCTGCTTGAAAGAATTTTTGAAAGCAAATGTAAGGAATTACTGATCACTTAACTGTATGTTGAAAGATGTTGCAAACCAGTTATGCATCTTTGACGTGTAATGGAAAAATATAATAGGATGGTAGATACTCTGATTATTTCTACTGGAGATAAAAATGAACTTCCTCAGCAAATATTAATATCTTTTAATACAGATAAATAACATAATAAAGCAAGTATCTTCTTTTAAGTACCTCTACTGCGTAAGAGTTTCTCAAACTTTAGAGGGTAACAAAATCACAGAAAGGGCTTATTAAAACAAAAGTTGTTAGACTCCAACCTCAGAGTTTCTGTTCAGTAAGGCTGGGTAGAGCCTGAGAATTTCCATTTCTAAAATTCCCAAGTGACGCTCATACAACTGGTCCAGGTCCACCACTTGGGAACCACTGGACTACATGAAAATCACTAAATAAGACACTTAACTCACATTGTGTTCTCGATTATTTTTCTGTAAGATGAAAACCCAAGGATCCTGTTCTACTTGGTATTTTTCAATCAAGCTAGACATCTTTAGAAATCTAGAATTTTTTTTACAAAGAAATCTATCCTTGAAATATAATTAAGACTATCTGCCAAGCATTAGGCATATTTATAACAACACATTTAGAAACAACACCACAAATAATAAAATGAATAGAGATTGCCAGTTTTATAATTTACCTAGCAAGGAAGATGCCAAAAATAATTAGAGGTTTTAGCTCTGCAAAGCTAATTTGGCTTACTCTTATCTGTACACATTATCTCTTTCCTAAGAGCTCTGAGTGTGTTTACTAAATTAATTGATTCTGCTCAAAAAATTTTAAATTAAATAGCAATGGAACCAAGATTGTTTGTTATCATATATATATAAAATAACTAATTGGCTGTCTTCATTGTGTAGCAATGTAAACCGTACATCGGATGGTTTTGCTAATTTATCACCTAATAATCTGTTTAAGAAGACGCTTATAATAAAATGTCACCAAAATTTCACATATGACTTTAGTCTATTGGTTTTTGTTTTGTATCTGTTTCTTAACCCAAATCAAGCATTGTGATTGTTATGCTAACAATGGTATTCAAAGGGCATTTCCAGAGTGAGTAATTTTTTGGCTCTATTGAGAGAACCTTCAAAATTAGGTAATCTGGTCCATATTCTGAACTGAAATATATGAGGCTCTATAAAATCTGGAAACATCTGTGTGATAATCATTCCTAAAAATAAAAACAAACATTACAGGACCCCAATATTATAGATATAACTTCAAATTTTCCTGCAGAAGAGAGCCCAAAACAAACTTATGAAACAACCAAAGGTTTGAATTTTGAAAAATTAGGTTATCATCTGTTTTCCATGGTGATTTTAATGGAGCTATTTCACTAATTCTTATTGCCTCCACCCTCACTCCAAAACAGAGCTGGACACTCCATTTGTCTGCATATCACAAATGAGGAAATTATCATACAGGTGCTTTTGGGTCATTTGTATGTGTTTATCACAGTCCCAAAGAAAACCATGTTTCCCAGGATCACTTTTTACATATCCAAAAAAGCTCTATCTTGTATTGAATTATATCCACCCATATAACTAGACTGAAGGCTTAGACTCCATTCGCTTCCTTATGTTCTTATTCTTGGCTATACTCTGCACTTCCATGCGAAGCTTTAGAAAATGCCGATGCCTGGGTCTCAACCAGAGAAAATTGGATTTAATTGGTCTGGTGAGTAGTCAGGTCATTAGGATCTTTCAAAAAGTTTCCCATGTGATTACAACATGCAGGTGAGTTTGAAACCAATGTTCACGGTATTTATAGGTGAGTTTATTAAAGAGCTAATAACAATGAACTTAGTTTATACATTTCACATCCCAAGAATATGACCGTATGGGAAACAGTAAAGTCTTCATTCCAATTAGTATGTATTCGTGGATTTTGACCATGCAGAGATGGGATTATCCTGATGAAATCCACTCTATAGATTTATCATAATCTTGGTGGTAACATCTTTGGTGGTAACATGTGCTTATTGATGCAATACTTATCGCAGGAGTTACAAGTTTCACTTGTTTTAGGTTGTTATTTTCTTCCTCCTGTTCTTCTGCAGTGGTTCCCTAACCAGAATTCCAGAGAGCATATGACGTGCCAGGCACTGTGCAGGGGATAGGAACACAGTGGCGAACAGACAGAAAGGTAAGTTTATATAATGTTTAGACAGAATAAAACTATGAAAATCACTGGCAAGGTAAAAGACTTAAATGTCTAAAAAAGGATTTAAAAACCAATAATGATTTGGTATTAAGATATATATTATATTGACAAAAATTAGGGAATGTGGATGTTAACAGGAGGAATATAAACATTATGTACAACTACCAAATCACCAAAGAAGAATCATATAATTTAAATAACTAAAATAAGGAAATAAAAGGAAAAGTTAACAATGGATATTTATAAAGTCTTGTGCCCTACAAACAGAAACTATACATTTTTTTCAAGAATCTATAGTTTATTTATAAAAATAGAGTAGTATTAGTTAAGAACAACAACAACAACAAAAAATTAACAGAAATTCCAGAAATCACATGTGGTCACAATTTAATGCACTGAAAATAAATGTTTCATAAAAATACTCCCAAAAATATTTAAAAAAGACAACAGAACAAAAGTGACATTTTCCTTAAGAACTGTTGGGACAGAGTTTGAGCCCGTCCTTCAAAGTGAAATATCAGAAGGATGGAAAAACACATACCACATATACTCACCATCAAATTGGTACTAGCTGACCAACACTAAGGTGTTCACATGGTCGTAATACTCACTGGGTGCCAGTCAGCAGAGGAGTGGGGGTGGGGAACCCACAACTAATGGAAGCGGAACACACTGTATGGGGGAGGGACACGCTTGTAGCTCTGTCTTGGGTGGAGCAAACAGCATTACATGTAACCAAAATGTTTGTACCCCCATAACATCTTGAATAAATAAAAAAAATAGAGAGAGAAAAAAAGAACTGTTGGGAAAAAATGAGAAACTAAAGCCATAACTGTAGGCTATTTAGGAACTTACTAATATTACAGTATCATATTTTAACACTGATATATTACCAAAGCTGTTCTAAAAGACAAATTCATAGGCTTTAACATTTAGTGTATTAAACTGAAATGTAAAGGAATCAACTCTTTTATTTTTGTCTTTTCTTTTTCTTTTTATTATAGCATGAAGGAATCAATTCTTTATCTCAAAAATTCAAGTGGACTACAATAAAGCAAAGACAAAAGTTAGGAACAAAAGGAAAACAAATTTAGTTGAATTAGAGAAATTATAATATCAACAAGTAAATCACAGAACTAAATCTTTTTTTAAAGGAAAAACCTCTTTAATATTCTGCAGGGGTAAGAAAGCAAAAAAAAGTGAAAATACAACATGCAGATTTAAAAAATAATATAGAAGTAATTAAAAATTTCTAGAAGAAATACATAATTCACATAGGATATTAAAATAATACTCTATGATCCATTTATACTTTTATTTATCAAAAACATGTAGATGATTTCAATAACCAATTTATAATATTTGACCTTATGTAACAACATTATATCTCTTCATACATTCAGGTTTTCTTATAGGGTCCATAAGTATACTTCTTATAAGTTTATATTTTTGTAAAAATTAAGGTAAAGGTTTTAAATTACATTTTACCTGATTATTGCTAGATTAAAAGAATCAAAATTCTACACACTACAACTTGAATATAAACAGAAAATGTAGTACCCATAATCTGGTCTTTTTCTGAAATCCACACCCAAAATTTGGCAGAAAAACAGTGTTTAATCCCTTGTGAATGTACTCTGATGTACTATATTAGAAAATACTTAATCTTTCATTCTTGCATATTTTCTCCTTCCCTGTCATCTCTTCCTAAATCTTGCCTGGGAATGGCAAGCCCATTAGAGATTCTATTCTGCCACTATGCAGATTCTGAATTATACTTTTGGCTCAGGTAAAAAATGTACTCAAAATATTAACATTTTTTTAAAATCAGTACTTATCATTAAGTTATGTGCAGGTTTTAGAAATTTTCTGCTTATGTACTTTTTATTTCATATTATAACATTTTTATGAAATATCTCTTTTTTTACTATTGGTAGATATGATACATCTTTAGGAAATACTAGTTAACTGCAGACCTGAATTTTACTATCTGCTATATTTGCTTATCCTATCATCTATGATTTCTAGAATTTTAAACTGGTCCTGGGACATTTCTCTTCCCCTCAAACATCCCCTCCACCATGCCCAGTTGTTGGGCTCAACCAGCTTGTTCATGGGGTGAGAGTGAAGCTGACTTACAGGACTTTTGCAGACTAGATCTTAGGCTACAGGCCTGTACTGTGGGAGCAGCAGCAAAGTGATATCACAAGCCTCTCTCGCAAAGGTTGATCTAGTCTAAGTTGCTCTCCAGCTTTCATGTTCAAATACAGCTCTTTTTTCCTCATTATAACAGCCCACATCCTAAAATAGGCAATGAGAACCATTACCAAGAGGAGCAGGAGGGATGAGCTTTGGCAATCTGTCCTCCAGAATCTCATCTTATGAATTTACTTTACTATTCATAGATTCAGATACCTGGCACTTGCCAACCTACGCTTAGAAGAGGACCAGTCTATATCATCATTCCCCAATTTCTTAGTACCAAGTATTTTGTTCACTGACACCTTATAAAAACCTGAACACCTTATAAAAACTGATATATCAAAAATGAGATGTATGGAAATTTTAATAGAGGAAGGTCAAGAAATACAACCCTAAATGTATCTCAATCATAAAGAGGTTAGAAAATATTCTAAAATAAACATGAATACAGAATATGCCCACAAAAATAAGATACATCAATGAGGGTAGGTCTGAAATACCAGTTGGAAGCAGGCTTTCACCTTTGGGCCAGGCTGTCAACACTGAAATTTCTCAATTAGGAACTTACTATGTACCAGGCATTGTGCCTAAGAACGTTGCATATATAATGACACTTAATCTTTCCAATACTTCTATCAGGTAGGTTCTATTATTAATCTTCTCCTATTTATTTATTTACTTTTTGGATAGGGAAGCTAAAATTTGAGGAGATTAAGAAATTGGTCTTATAGGATACAGATAATAAATAGCAGAATCTTGATTTAAACTCTAATCGAGCCCCCAATTTTAAGTTCTTAATCATAATGTTTTAATGTTGTTACATGTTGTTATGTTACTTTTATTGCTTGCAAAGGATTGAAACCCAATTCACATTAGTTTAAGAAAAAGCAGAAATCAGGTTTTAGTCTGGAATGTCAGTTTTTTGTGCAAATGACCAGACGCACTAAAGTAAGGCAAGCATGAAGCTTAATGAGGGGGAGCAAGATAGGATTATAGAGCAAGAGCAAGACATAGGTCTACAGAGAATGATACATACACCACAAATGACAATCAGATCCCTTGTCACAGCAGAAAAGAGACTTGGTTATGGTCTGGGTCTTGTTTTATGGTGTCCAGATACGGACCTCCCCGTGGTTCAAACGTCACCATGGAACCACTTTGATTGGACAGTTTGGGAGCTGCATGGCCTGAGTGTTACTGTGCATGGGGGTTCTAGGTCACTTTCTGGACTTTATGGTACCCATGCTGCTTGGCCCGTGGGCTAGAGAGTCCTCTGTATTCTTTTGCAGCTGGTGTGCCAAGTTCTGATTGGCAGATTCATAAGGTATTCCCTCCTCCCCCAGGTATGGAGAATTAGGGTTGGGCAGGACCAAGATAGGTGCAACAGCACCCACTTTTGTCCCTAGGAGACCTGGAACTCCTCACTACCTACCTAACAATTACAGAAAGGACTCTGAGGTATTTCACAGAAACCAAAGACGGGAATGTAGCTGGACTTCAGGAACATCAGGAACCAGTGAATAAACACTGACCAAACTCAGTTTCCACCTCTGCTTCTACCACTTCATCCACTCCTACCACCCCTTACGTGTTCCCTCAGGCCCCCCCTTTCCCTGGCTTACTCACTTCTGTTCACATAATGGAAAATACAGTTACTATGAGTTCTGTATCTTTTAGTCCAAGCACCCCAATACCCAAAAAGAGATGAACTTAACTCACTTTTGACCATGAACCCCACAAATTGTGGGGATGAAAAACTGGCCGGGTTTAGGTCATTGCCCATTCTATAACAATCATTAACTCATTCACTTAAATTAGAAATATTTTGAGATTACTCTATGTGTCTGGTACTGTCTTGGGTACTAGGAATCTAGCAGTGAAACAGACAGACAAGATCTTACATTCTAGGGAGGAGAAACAGGCAATAAATATGTTAAAATTTATGAAAAGCATCTGAGAGGCAAGACCATATATAAGATAAATAGAGAAACTGATTTCAAATAGTACTAAATTAAAGCAGGGCAATGTGTAGCACATGATGAGGTGGAGAAGTGAAGGTCAACATTAGAAATAAGAGAATATTTCTCTGAGATGGCATCTGAATAGAGTCCCATTGATTAGAAGAAACCAGCCATTGAAAAATCAGGAAAGACTATGTAGCAGGCAGAGAGGATGAAAGGTATAAAAGCAATGAGCTGAGAATATTAGATAGCCAGGACAGCTAGAACCTAGTAAGCAAATAGGAGAAAGGTAGGAAATGAATTAGAGGCAGTGAGGCAGATAGAGACTAAAAATATGTATGGGAGGTCCTACCAGGCATTTGAATGCTATTCAAAGTGGAAAAGTTATAGCCAGAGGGAGGGTGCTATGATTTGCCCAAGTTGGGTAGGGTGCCCCTTGGGTTATATTTTAATTTGACTGCTGTTGCTGCAGCCAGAATGAGGTGAAGTATTTCCCTTGGGAGCTGTGGTTCTAGGCAAATAAAGCAATGCACAATTCTGTTCATTTTACAATTCTGTTCAAGTATCTCTGTTATAAATCCCTTTAACAGTTAGTCCTCACACGTTGTGAATCACAGTAGCCAGGTAGCCACTGTTCTTGCAAAGCCAGCTTTATCTAGAATGTTTTATTTTCTATTAGTTTTCAATATTTTAGATTTGCAGATCTTCCATACAGTGTTAAAGATATTTAAAAGGGCTGTCTCCACTGGAATATGATCCAACATTGGAAAGTTATCTTTCTTATGCTGATTTGTTGATTGCTTACCCGGTGGTTAACATCTACTTGAATACAGTCTATTGTGTCTAGGCATGGGCTTCCAGTTCGATTTCACCGGGCTTTGTATTCTAAAATTTTCTATCTATCTTCCAAGCTCTCTTATTTGCAATACTTATTTTCAACTTTCTTTGGAAAAATAGATTGGATCCTAGGGGTATTTGCTAGATATCTGGCAAGTAGCATCACACAACTATAAAAACAAGTCAAACTAACTAAGGAAAATGGAGTAAAATGGAAAGGGATGCCAGTAGAAAGAAGATAATCTAAAATAAGGAGAGGAAACTCTAAGCAGATAGTAGTCATATCAGACAACAAAGGAATGGCCCAAGAGTTATGAATCACTGCAGGAGAATTAATGAGATGGAAAATTTCTCAAGGAAAAAGAGCCAAGTATAGATAAAGAAAGGAAAAAAAGCATAAAAGAAAGAAAGAATAAAATACGGGAAAAGAAAAATTTAAAAACTCCAAGTGCAAGGTGAAAGAGTAAAACAAAAGAATGGATAAATTAGGAAATGGTGCATTGCATTAAAGCAAATGTATTCTGTTTTCTTTATTCTTATCTTTAACTGGCTTTGCATTTCTCGGGTAGCAAAGCCAAATTGAAAGGATAATTTTGTTTATGTACCCAATTTGCATAATTGTGCAATATAAATTACAATGCTAATTAAGGACAGCCCTTGGGCTCCTGGAATTGGGTCAAAGTGTCTCCCCAAGTGCAGGGAGGTTGGGGCATTGGCTCTGTCCCCTCTCCCGCTGCAGGGAAGCTGGGCAAGAGAAAAGAACCTCTCTGACAGTGTGTGAAATCTTGTCAGAATTTGTTGAAGACTCAGAACTGTATGTCTCACTCCCAGATTTGGCTTTTAAAATCATCTTTGTGTGATTCCACAATGAAACACTTAAAAACGAAGATTTCTCCTAAATGCTGTGTTGGTTATCTTTTTATGAGTTTTTTTTTCCCCTCGAATTTATTTTTATTCGGAGATTAAAAAAAAAAAAACAACTGCGGATAGCTGAGCATGAACCTGGCATGCAATATTTTCTCAATGGACTCTTGCCAGAATTGTCGCAAACCAGTGCATGATATACCCTGCTTAGGCTCTTGTGAGCTGGGGAGGAGATGACAAGCTGATTCCTGAGCTTTAGTTAAATTTGTGTCCTTAAAACTAACTAAAGTGTTGCACCATAACTACATCAAATTCCATCCCAGAGAGTTTATTCCCTGCACTCTTCATAATAAAGGAGTGTAAGGTACAGGGTTCATATAATCTTTAGCTTGGGTTTTTCAAAGGAAGAATATTTCTGACTTCCTGTAGTGAAGTCTGGTGTAAGTACAACAGAGGAGCCTCCGTTTAGGCCTGTTCTGAAGGTGGTGTTTTGTAGGCTTTTTGTAGTCACTGAACCTTGATTTTAATCAAAGGTTATATACAAAATAAAAAGCAGCAGATCTCAATCACTGAAGTTGAAGTAGGGATGAGGCGGACAGTACCAATATGGGGGGAGACCTAGTGTTGTATCTAAGTCCTCTCTCTCCGTTTTCCCTTCTTCTCTTCCACAGTGTGAGAGTATAGATTTATAGAAGGGATTTATTATTTCCCCTAACTTGGGTAACAGCAGGACAGTTAAGGTTGATAGTTGTATACACAAGATTTTGACTTTAAGATACAAAGAAGCTCTTTGCATTGGGATTATTATAGGAATAATGGAAAAATATATGTCTTATGTTAACTTTATTTTATAGAGGAATGTTTTCCAAACTCTTTCATGTCCAGGCATATGAAAAAAAAATGATAATATTTCTATGTAATACTGGGGTGCTGTAGTCTGAATATTTTTGCATCCCCCAAATTTGTATGTTGAAATCTTTACCCCCAAGGTGATAGGATTAGGAGGTAAGGCCTTTGGAAGGCAATTAGATCCTGTGGGTAGAGCCCTCATGGATGTAATGAGTGCCCTTACAAAGGAGACCTGAAAGAGACCTCTTGCCCCTTCCACCGTATGAACTGACAGTCAGAAGACACCTAAGACAGCTTGAAGAGTGGGCCTTCACCAAACCTGGAATCTCTAGTGCCTTGATCTTCGACTTTCCAGCTTCTAGAACTGGGAGAAATAAATTTCTGTTGTTGATAAGCCATCGGGTCTGTGATATTCTGTTATAGTAGTCAGAACAGACTAAGACAATGGGTAAACTAGAGGAGAATTGGGACTCTGGAAAAGGCTGTTCATGTTCCAAGGTGACTAGCTTTGGGGCTGTGGCCAACTCAGCCTTCTAGTTACCTGAAACAAAGGAGTTGTATCTTGGGCACACCAGTAGATCTCAAGTAAGGTCCCACCCTACAATTTGCAAAGCAGCAAAGTTCAAGTGACAAGTCATCATAAGGAGGCGCAAGCTCAAATCACCATGGGCTGCGCTGGATTAAGCAGAGAGTTAAACATATGGTAGGAATTTGTGGTGGTAGCAATCCTTGTTTCCTTCTCCCTCTCCCCTCCATTCCCCATAGAATCCACCTTCTTCCACTCTCACTTTTCCCCACAAGGTTTGGTTGGAACTGGCCTACCTCTAGCTAACGGAAAGGGAAAGTGAGAATACCTCATCCCTCAAGCCATATGGATTGGTCCAGGCTGACAATAGACTAGAGCCTGACAAATCACATTCTCATGAACAATGGGGAAAGTTGGCAAATTCTTGGCAATATTTTTGAGCATGTAGATAAAACTATGAATAAATTTTTCAACTTGCTCCCTGTTTATGAGATGATCTATTATACTTCCCATTTTGCTTAAGCTAGTCTGAATTGAATATCATTTTCAACTGGAAGAGTTGTCCTATATTAATATATATTTTCATTGCCTAAAATTCAGATCTAAAAGGTTATGTTCCAGCTTAAAAATCTCTAGGACTCACCATTGCATATAGGATAAAGTCCAAATCTTTAATTATAACTAATATGTAGGTTTACCTGTAATGCAGTCAATATGGGGGTGGTGTTCTTTCTCACTGGTTTATTGAAGACAATGTATGTTAAGAGTAAGTGGACATGGAGGTCAGAGCCTATGGTTCTGTGGTCTGCTTAGCATTCTTTTATTACCTTGGTTGAGCAGCCCTCAACAGATAGGTTGCTTGCTGCTCCTAGAGCTGATAATGCTTTTTGGTAGATTTTTTTTCTCTTGTTCTGCAATTGTTCAGGTGGATTTAGCAATTCCAGCTTTGCTCTCCAGCATGTACTTTGTTCCTAATTATAAAGGCATAATCTTGATAATGTAAAGAATACTCCTTCTGATCATTGCATATGTATTGAGAGCAATTACTATAGAGCAGTGATTGTCAAAAGTGTCTTCCCTGGACCAGTAGTATCATCACCTGGGAAATTGTTAATAATGCAAATTCTTAGGCCCAAACTCAGACCCATTGAATCAGAAAATCTGGGCATAGCACCCAGAAATCTGCATTTTAACAAGATGATTCTCTTTCATGATAAAATTTCTGAACCATTAATTGGCAAGGAGGTTCAAGCTGGGACAACATTCTGGTTGAGGACTTCTTAAAACCTTCTATCATGTTACTTCAATATACTTTCCTAACGCCTTTTTAATTTCTGTTTCACTAGAGTTTTTACTTCTCTAGGGAACCCATCTTAATCAACTGAGTTTGTAGTTTAACAATTTCATGCCCACCTTGTGTGGACGACTACTGTCAGGCTTTCACTTCTCTGAAGTTTTCCTGAAAGACTGGAAAAATCAAATTAACTGGATTTTTATTAATTCAACTGCCAGATCTCCTTTAGAGTGTAATTTTTAAATTATCCTATATACTTGCTTCCCCCTCTTCGATTTACCTTCATGGTGATTTAAGGCTCATAGTAAAATCATATTTCCTAGGCATACAACAACTGATGACTTTATGAAATACAAAATAGTTCACACGCATAGCAAAGAGATATCATTCTAGAGTTATATTCATGTCATGGAAAATTCATCACATAGGCAAAATACATTTGCATCATAGCAGTAGGCCTAGACAAATACAAATATTGTTTAATGGTTTATAGCGCCAGCTCTGGAGCCAGGCTTCCTGAGCTCAGATCACGGCCCACAGTTTACTGGTTATGGGACCTTGGGCAAATGCCCTGTCCTCAGTTTCTTTTTTTGCCTGACATAATGACAGTGCTCAGTAAATTTTAGCTAGTACAGTAGCTGTGTAGACAGCATCCTGGAAAAGATGCCTACTTTTACTTGTCAGGCAAGTTCTGTTTAAACTAAGAATCTATCGCTAAACACACACACAAAGGCTACTATTTTGAAGACAAAGAGAATTTGTTGAGAATTATTAAATCCATATTGGGAATGAAGTGAGTGAATAGTGCTTCTAAAACTTGAAGTATGTACTCAAACTTAACATAGAACTTTAGTTGATATATTATGAGATTTCATGTAGTTCACATTCACCCAAGCCCAGAAACTTGCATCAATTTTAGCTAATAGTCTCCATATTTCTACATCTGTTCTCTTTTTCTTAGATTGCAAGTTCTTAGTTTGCTTTTTTGAGGCCCTAATTTTCTTGTAGCTCTACTGACCAGAAGATGTTACCATCATGTTTACGAATGGATCGGTCTGAAATGTTGTTGCCTTCATGCCTCCGGGAAACAAATTATTTGTGAAAAATGTTCTAAAATTTGTAAATACATCGAAGTTTATGCTACATTCTCGATATACAGCACTCCAAAAAGATATGGCTTTTCTCTACTATGGCTACTAATGCCTACCAAGAATTATTAATTTTTCCTTCAATGTCCCCAACCCATATTTGCATGCTCTTTGGGTGTTTGGGCATAGCAGTTTGCTCTTTTTCCATGTTATACTGTATATCATATTGGCTACATTTGCTCCTTCATAGTTATATCCATGATATATTCTCTAGTCTTACACATTATGTGTATATCTTTATTTGCTTTTGAAACATCATTAAGTGCAGGCATTGTTCTAGGCATTCAGGACACCGTTTGATACTAAAGTCTTGGCCATCATTATGCTTGTATTAACTCAGTGTATAAACTGTAATTTCCTAGAAGTCAGAAACTGATGCTTATCATGTCCATCTTGTTCTTGGCAGAGTGCTGGAAACATAAGTAGGTGCTTAATAAAAACTCCTGGGTTATTAGCATGCATATTATATTTAAAATATTAGGAACTTTTGAGGAGCCTAGTTGAAAAAAGAAACTCAGCAAGTGTAGACCTATGGAATGGAAGATTATTTGAGCTGCAAGGCACTTTAAAGAATACCTAGTAGAAGTGCTGCTTACTTTTTAGGTAAGATAACAGAGAAAATACCTGTGTCAGCAATTGAAAATTGAAAGTAATTATGTATCATACAGTACATCCATCTCCCGCCCCCGCCCCACTGATCTAGTATTGGAAAGAGCACTGGGATTTTGGCGGGAAAAGCAGAGTTTGTGACTTTAGGCAAATGTCTTAGCTTCATGAAATTCACATAAAATAGCTCATTCAACATTACAGGGATATTGTGAGAATTAAAAGAATAGGATATTTGAAAGCCCTTTGATATGTTTTTCTAAATGTTCAGTATTTTTCTCAGTAGAGCAGGATTGAGTTTGGTGGAAGATGTGTTAAGTTAAAGACGATGATAAAAGTAGTGAGTCATTGGGAGAGGGTAAAACATTGTCTAATTCACGCTCATTAAGAACTTCCATGAAATGCCCCCCAAAAATTCTGAAATGGGTATATATACCTTCAAGAATGTATAACTTTATCATCAAGAGGTTCAACTACACTGCCACAACACACTTATAGCTTAGACCATGATCGTATAGTAGAATTGGTTTAAAAATATTTAATCTCTCTTGTTCTTAAATATTTAGTACAGAAAACAAATAGGAATTTAAGTATTTCTCGATATCATCATAAAAATGGCTAGCATATTTTGTAAACAACAGTTTCTTGGATTATTAGATACTTTGCTGTTTTTCAGTAGGCACAAGCATATTGCGAGATGTTTCATATTTATGAAACTTACAATAAACTGTGAAAATAACAGAATGCATTTTGGGTGAGCTGAAGCAGTAGTCCAGATATTTCATTAAAATTCAGACCAATACATTGGGTTGTATTCTTATTTATAAATAGATTTTAAAATATTATGGAAGGCATGTTTCTCATTGCCACTTTTTAATTTCCATTTTTAGATCGTGGAAAATGCACTAGACTGAGACTCAACAAACATGAGGGCTAGTCCTGACTTAATTCACCCAACTTGGATATCATGTCTTTGGAGAAGTCTTCCCTGAACCCTTCTCCCTAAATAATTAAGTGTTCTTCCACTGTGCTATCCTCTAATTTGTGCCCATATTTTCCTCTATAGCAGTTATGTTTTTGTATGCCTGTCTTCTGTTTCAGATACTGCTGAAGGGAGACATTTGTCTTATTCCTCTTGGTAACTTTATCACAGAGCCTGGCACATCCATGATGATCAATAAACATTTATTGACTCAAATACATATAATTGAATATTAGTCTTTGATTAATTCTGGGAAAATACTGCAAGCCTAGTTAGGACTTTCAAGAAGTCTTTTAATTTCAATTCTGACTAAATAAATTATTTGAACCTGAGAACTTCTCAGTACTTGATTTAAAGACATAGAAACTCGGGCAAAGAACACTTACGTTATTATATATTTCTCAAAAAAGATGCTTATCCTTTCAGAGAATGAATCTACTGAAGATATTGAGGGTGTTTATAGAAGATAAATGTAAGTGAGTTAAATAAAGCGGCCCGTGTGTGTGTGTGTGTGTGTGTGTGTATGTGTGTATAATTTGAAAGATAGATAGGAGAAGATAGTGTCAAGGTAGCAAATCTTGTCTGTGATAGTCACTAGCAGTGACAGACACTGCCTAATGCCTTCTCAATATCTACTTCCCTTTTCTTAACAGCCATGTCAATTAAATAGAAATGTATCAAGCTAAAAACTTTGCCTTGGTAGCATCCAGTGAAAATAGAAATACTCATGTGACCCAATTCTGACCAATAATAAAATTAGTGGAAGCCACTGGTTGGGCTGCCAGAAAAGCTTTGTGAAAAGATAAACTCACTGGGATGGTCCCTTAGACTTTTTGCCTTCCTCCCAGATGGATGCCTGGAGGAATAATCATCTTGCAATTGTGAGGATTAAAACCATGTTTTAGGGTTGGTTTCAGTAGAAGAAATCTGGGCCTTGAAGACATTGAGCCACAGTACTGATCCTAATTTTCCTATCCATGGGGTTGTTGCATGAGACTAATCAACCTCCTACTCGTTTAACTCACTCGTAGAGTTTCTTGAAACCAAACATAGTCCTAGTATATTTGTCTTTCCAGGGAGAAGGGTAGAACATGACTTCCCAAGTCTGAGGAGGTTCATGTGTGGCTGAAACCGCTGTGCTGAAACAACTCTATTTCAACCCATGGTGTAAGGAATTGCCCTAAGTGACATATGGTGTCTGATAATTTTTTTTGTATCTTTGTTATCTTTTTCTGAAATCTAAGGTTAAAAAGCCTAGGAAAGTTGTCCTAGGATAGAGATATAATTTCTGTGGACATCAATTGATAAATGCAATTATAGTTTGTATCCCTAGGTTTGGAAAAAATCAAATAAGCAATGTCCCCCACATAATATTGCTTTAATTAAATTTTATTTCTCTCTGGGTGTGATACATACTGCAGAAGCACAATCAATGAACATCGACAATTTGCTTAAATCTTGCTCTTTGTCCTATTTATATAATTTATTGTGTCAGTGGTTCTCAAGTGGTGTGCTCCTGCAACTCATCGTCTGAAAATCTTTCCCAGATGTGCTGAAAATTTTTCATTAATTTGTACATTCTATTTTATTTTTATAACTAAGTGCACATGCTTGTGACTATAAGAGAATACACCCCTCTTTTAATCCCAGAGGATTGTTTGGCCTTGAGGATAATTGATTCATGCTCTGCCTACTCCACCCCTATTATTCAAATAGAGATTACTAAAGAAATCCCTGCTCCATAAATTTAGCTGATCCAAAAATGAAAGGGAAAAATCATTATTTTAAAGATTTCTAAAGCATCTTTATATAACTAAGTTTTTTTCCCAATAAGAATTATATGATCTTAGAATAGGTTTCATCCCTAAACATAGAAACGGTAACAGTTTTAAAACAGGAAGTGATCTCCCTAGTGATATTTATCTATAAAAGTGATATTTCTGGTTAGTGAATTTCAAGACTAGAAACCAGGTCTGCTGTCTCTCAGTTTGTAGAACAATAAAGAGAAAAGTTAGAACTGTTCTATATATTAACAAGAAAAGCTCTTTATTATGGACAGCTATTTTAGAAGCTGCCTACCACAGTGAGTAGTAGTCCATTATATGTATTAATATATGCTAATATATGCTAGAATTTCTTTATCTATTCAACTGGAAATAGATATTTGGATTCATTCAAGATTTGGACTATAATCTAGAAAAGTTGCTATGAACTTTCAAGTACAAGTTTTTGTGTGGGCATGTTTCATTTGTCTTGAATGGTATGGCAGGGTCATATAGAAAATGTACATTTAATATTATAAGAAACTGCCCCAAATGTTTTCCAAAGTGATTGTACTATTTTATACTCCAAACAAAGTCCAACAATGTGTCAGCTTTCCAATGATTCCATATCTCCACAAACACTTGATATTGTCAGTCAGTTTAGTTGTAGCCGTTTGAGTGGGTGTATAATGGCATTCATTATGATTTGAATATGCATTTCCTTAATGCTTATTAAGGACTAATTATATTAAGCTTTTTTATGTATTTAGAGGCTATTTGTGTGTCTTCTTTTGTGAAATATTTGTTTAAATAGATTGCCTATTTAGACTGTTTTATTTTTTATTATTGAGTCATAGAGTTATTTATTTATGTAATCTGAATATAACTCCATTATCATATATATTTAAAATATTTTTCACATAGTTTCTTGTCTGCATTTTCATTTTTTACAAACTAAAACTGTCTGTTGAATAACAGTTTTTATATTCACTTTATCCATTTTTCTGTTATGATTGATGTTTTGTGAACTATTTATAAAAGTATCACTGTCAAAATAAAAAAATATTATATTTTTATTTTAAAAGTTTTATAATTTTAGCTTTAACTGTTATTTCTGTGATCTATTCTGAGTTAATCGTCCTACATAGTTTGAAGTAAGGGTTGATGTTTGTTTGCTTATTGATTTATTTATAGATATTTCCAATTTTTCCAGTACCATTTATTGGAAAGACACTCTTTCCCCATTAAATTATTTTGTGTAAATTGTTATATCTAATATCTAATGGCCATATGTGCATGGTCTAATTTAAACTACTCTGTTCCATTGATTTTTATATGTGTCTGTAAACCAATGCCAGTCTTGATTACTTTAGATTTATTGGACATCTCAGAGTCAAATTGAAGGATTCCGACTTTGTTATTTTATCAAGTTGTTTCAGCTATTCTAGATCCTTTTGCATTTCCTTATAACTTTTTTAATTAGGTTGTCAATTTTCCCACAAAATAAAGCCTGCTGGGATTTTTAATGGTATTGTAGGGAATCTATAGATTAATTTAGGGAGAACTGGTAATTTATAATATTAAGTACTATAATCCCTGAACATAGTATCATTCTCCACTTATTTAGGTACTCTTTGATTTTTCAGCAGAGTTTTATACTTTTCAGTGTGCAGATATTACAGTTTGTTAAATTCTAAGTGTTTTATGGTTGTGGATATAATTGTAAATATTTTTAGATACCTTTATGAAATTGAGAATGTTCCTTTCTATCACTAGTTTACTGAGATGTTTCATCATAAATGGGTGTTGAATTTGGTCAAATGCTTTTTTGGAAATGATCTTGCAGGTTCTTCTCCTTTATTTTGTTAATGTGGCAAATTATTATATAATTATTGATATTCCAAATTAAACTAAATGTGCATTTCTGGAAAAGCCCTACATGGTTATGATATATTCTGTTTTAAAAGATTCGAAGCATTAATTTGCTAATATTTGTTCGATATTTGTATATAAACTCTTGAGGAGTACTTGTACTTTTCTTGTAATATTATTTTGAATCACGGAAATGCTGGCCTTATAAAATGAATCAAGGAATATTCTACTCTCCTAATTTTCTGAAATAGTTTGCATAGGTCTGCTATTATTTTTCCTTAAATGTGTGATAGAATTTGCCAGTGAAGCCATTTGATCTGGAGATTTCTTTGTAGGATCATTTAAAATTATAATTTCAATTTTTAAATTGATATGTGGCTATTTAGATTTTCTATTTATTTTTGAGTCAGCTGGGTACCTTTTACCTTTAAAGGAATTTGTTCATTTAATTTAATTTTTTTAATGTATTGGCTTAAACCTGGTCATAGAATTCCCTTATTGTCCTTTTAATGGCAGTAGAATTTAAATTGATGCCTCCTTTTTTCATTCCTAGGTTGTTAACATTGGACTTCTCACTTTGATTCAGTGCATTTTTTAAAAATTTCTCCTGCTTAGGGTTCATTGTGCATTTTGAATATTTAAATTTTTATTCAATTTGAAAAATTTGTTCATTTATATGTTCAAATATTTGTTCTGTCACCACCTCTTTCTGGGACTTCAATTATACAGCTTTTGCACTGCTCCATGTTGTCCCACTGGCTGCCAAAATGAAATTCAATTTTTTTCATTCTTTTTTTTCTCATCAATGTTTCATTTTAGGTAGTTTTTACTGATACTCTTTAAAAGTTCACTAATATTCTTTTCTGCAGTGTCTAATCTGCTAAGTGTTTTTGTCTCTGGTGTCTAATCTTGTGCAATGAATTTTTCATACCAGATATTCTATTTTTCGTCTCTAAATATTCCATTTTATTGCCTCTTTAAATGTTTTCTATCCACACTGTGTTTTTCTTCAGATAATTAAACAAAACTATAATAGCTGTTTTAACATTCTTCTCTTCTACTTCCATCATCTTTACCATTTCTTTTTATGCTTCTACTACTTAATTTTTCTCCTGGTTAGATATCTAATTTTCCTGTTCATTCACATATCTAATAATTTTTGAGCAAATGCTGGGTGTGTGAATGTAACTATGGTGATGGTCAGTAACTTTTTCCTCCTTTTAAGAGGAGTGACCTTTGTTCTAGAAGGCAGTTAACTAACTACAGTTCATGTTGCTCTCTTTTGATTTTTGTTTTTACCTTTATTTCTTTGGATATACCTGCAGCAGCCTTTACTCTAGGTATTATTTAGCTTTACTTCTAAGATGTAGCTTTTTTGACACCTGAATGAATTTTGAGAATGATTAGTGAGGACTCTCCACTCGGGCTGGAATAAACTCAAAGAATCCCCAGCCCTCTGTGAGCTCTAGGAACTATTCAGTTTACAAACCTCAGCCAATTTTTTGCCTGTTTTCATGGGGTTGCATGAAATGGTGTATATCCATTTAGTATTCAGCTATGTCTCAAGGGGTCCTCATTATGATGTCTCCTTTTTTTTTTCCACATACTTCCCTCCTCTTTGGAACTTTGAATTTTAATTCCAAATAAGGTTGTATTCTAAGGTTGCAGGTAAACATATCTTGTGGGGACTACAACTCAACCTACTATGACACCTCTTGAAAAGAGTGTCATTTAGTACTGAACTCTTGAATTTCATGTTACAAGCTGACTGGAAACTGGAACTGGAAAATCCAACTTTCCAGGAAGTGACTATAATATCATGGAATAAAACATCTCTTTCTCTCCAAACGCTCTCACTGTGTTCCATGTGCACAGGTTTATATGGCATGCTGTAACAGTCACAAAAAACGACAGGATACTCTCCTTAAACATAATTATTCTTTTCCCAGCAAGAGAAATCATGAATATACATTAAAAAATTCAAACACAGTTCAAGAGAGCAAATTAACGGATGTCTAAAGGCAGTAATTGAGTGGCTGTAAAATGGGTGGGTGCATAGATTTAGAGAAGAAAGATCTGAGGTCTGGATTCAACTGGAAGGGTTTCATAAAGAATAGGGAGCTTGAGAAGGAACTAGGAGAATAAGGAGGGAAAGAGAAGATAGACCAGAGTGAAGTAAGGCTCAGAGGAAGATGTTCGAATGGAAGAGGTAGAAAATTCAGGGATTTGGTAGCAAGCTATGAATTAAATGTAAGATAACAGCTTGGCCTTTATTCCACAGGAAATAAAAATCCACTGATTTTTGGAGCATGGGTTATGAATGAGCTTGTCTCTTCCAGCTTATTTTTCCCCCTCGCTCTGCTCTACTCTTCCTTCGTGCTGTTCCACAATAACCTTTTCAAAAGTCTGTTTTGTACCTTCAAAACCCCTCCCCAATTTTTTGTATTTTTTCAGCTCCTCTCTCATACTCATTATCTTCTCCCCTTCTCCCCAAATCATTTTCTAAAAATTATCATAAGGCTTTCAGTGTCATTTAGATGTGCGTGTTTGCAAACAAATGAGCCCTACATAAAGGTAATACCACCTGGTAGGCATTTTCTTTCATTTCAAACCTAGAGCCTGTTTAGATGTTGATTGTGGTTGAATATTCCTTTGATTAATAACTAGAGTTTCTATATTTTATATAGATGCAACCCTACTGTAATGAAATGCAAAGCAGATTTAAGTTTATATTTAGCAAAGATGTGAATGAAATCCTGTCTGAGAGAGCTAGAACCATGCTGCACAGAGCCCATGGTTCTTTGCTGGTGAGGCCCTCATCCTCTCTGGCTACATACTCATTTCCCTTTGGCACCCAGGTGGAGCGGGGGCAGCTGATGAAGAGGACAGCAGCCAAACATGTTGTTCTACCACGTAAATACTCTCTAAGCACCAGTGCTGGAATATCACTCTCAGCAATTTATTAGTTCACAGGAAAAATACAAAAGTACATGTGAAAATGAACATCACACACAGAGTTGCCTTTAATACTATATAGAGTGTTACTATTTCTAATTTAGTCATTTCTGAAATGAATACAAATGCAGATTACAAGCTTGTCACCAAATCTTCACAAAGCCTGTTTCTAATACAACGAAAAGAGCTCGATGGCATAATCTGTAGCGTAAACTGTGGTTGGTTGTCTATCTCCGTTTCCCTTTCTGAGTCTCTTCCTCCACAGATCACCTGACTACGAATAATCAGGTGTCATAGACCTGTTTTGTCTTCCAGGCTTTGTATATTTTGAATGGAGCACTTTGAAATGTCCCGTGTTGTAGAGCATAGCATAAGCCTCAGGAGAAACATAACAGCGCTGATCGGTTGTGATAAGAAAACCATCTCAGAGCCACAATCATTAGAGAAAAGACACATTTAATTTAATTTTCAGTCTAAAATTTTGTAGTCTTGCTAGACAAACTTTTCCAGAAATGGCTTCTCTCATTTTAAACAACACAGACAAAGCAACAGAGAAAAGCATAAGAGTGACCACTGATTCTGAAGAAAGAAGAATAATGTTTTAGTTCAGAAGTTAAACAACTCATCCAGAAAAGAAAAAGAAGAATGTTTTATTTATTTTTTATTTTTTTGTTTCAGCATATTACAGGGGTACAAAAGTTTAGGTTACATATATTGCCTTTGCCCCACCCGAGTCAAGGACAAGCCTGTCCATTTCCCAGACTGTGCGCACCGCGCCCATTAGGTGTGTATATACCCACCCCCTCCCTTCTCCCATCTGCCCGAAACCCGATGAATGTGACCACTGTATGTGCATAAGTGTTGATCAGTTAATACCAATTCGATGGTGAATACATGTGGTGCTTGTTTTAAGAATGTTTTATTAATAGCTACTATTCCCTACACCAAAATCATCACTACTCTCTAACACCCAATCTTTCCTAAAAGTTCAATAAATGTACCCAGTACAAGTAAACTGTCTCCTAGGTTGCCTCATCTTCTACTTCATTCCCACAAATGTCAGAAAGGATCCCAAGGGAAGAAAACTTACAACAAAAGGCAAACGGTATTAGAGTTGCTGAGCCTAGGGAAAGACAGAATAAGCACAGGTGTAAAAAATCGTCTTTGGATGTGAAGTAGCAAACTGCTTATTCCCATGAGGATAAGGATTGTGTCTAAATTAATCTTGCCCCTGGCGTGAATTTTAAAAAATCAGACACTTTTACCAATGTGACTGCTGCTATTATGGCTAAGCTGATGCAATGCATAGGATAAAGGGTTTAGGTGGGGCATTTTAAATAATTTGCAGATTTTAGGTTTTAAAACAGGGTTGACAATTTGTTTCTATAGAGTGACAAATAGTAGAAATTTTAGGCTTTGGGGGCCATAATCTGTCACCAGTATGGAAATCTGCTGTTGCAGCAGGAAGGCAGCAACAGACCATATGTAAAATAATGGGTGTGGTGGGTTCCTACAGGCCACAGGATGCAACTCCTGCTCTAAATTATTAACATCAGTTACCAGAGCTGAGCCAAGGTATGGTTTTGAGGGAGTGGGAATAGAAGTGGCTGATGCAGAGGTTTATTGTCAAAGAAAAAAGTTAAATTCCAATGCCTATAGCTCCTACTAATAAACATTTCTCTAAGGAAAAAGTTTGCTGGCAATGCAAAGGGGGCATCAGTACAAATTCCTTAGACTTCCTTCCAATTAGACTGCTGTTCTCATGATCTACTCCACAGCAATTCTGTAACTTGCATGGCACACAAAGATACATAGAGTATTCACCTAACAAAGAGAATAATTTAAGTGAGTGTCCTTCCTGTGTGTTGGGGCTGGGATATATTGTTTTTCACAGCCAAGTCAGCAGTTTCAATAAAATCGAATTCTGGTAGTTATACTAGATCCGTGGTTCTCAAGATTTTGTCCTCTAGGCAGTGCTCCCCAACCGTTTTGGCACCAGGGACAGGTTTCATGGAAGACAATTTTTCCCCAGATGGGGGCATGGGTAGCGGATGGTTTCAGAATGATTCAAGTGCATTACATTTATTGTGCGTTTTATTTCTATATCACTACGTTGTAATATATAATGAAATAATTATACAACTTACCATAATGTAGAATCAGTGGGAGCCCTGAACTTGTTTTCCTGCAACTAAACAGTCCCATCTGGGGGGTGATGGGAGGCAGTGACTGATCTGACAGGTGGTGGAGCTCAGATGGTGATGCCAGATATAGGGAGCAGCTATAAATACAGATGCAGCTTCGCCTGCTCACCCGCCGCTCACATCTTAGTATGCGGCCCAGTTCCTAACAGGCCATGGACTGGTACCAGTCTGGGCCCCGGGGGCTGGGGACTGTAGCCTTAGGGGACACTTGAAAACATCTGAAGACATTTCTTGGTTATCATAACTGAGGAGGGGTTGCTACTGGCATCTATTGGGTAGGAGGCAGAAACTAAGATGTTTAGAGGGCAGGGGTGCTGCTGAACATCCTATAATGCACAGGGTAGCCCCCTGCAACAAAGACTTACCTAACCCAAAATGTTAAAATACTAAGGTTCAGAAGCCCTGCACTAGTGCTTTAATAAATTCTTCCTTTAGTGAAAATAATTACAACACAAAATATAAATTCATTTTCTGGAGGAATCTTGAAAGCCATCAGTGCACAAAAAAGTTCTGAGAGCTTCCAAGTAGTTTGCAGAAAAAAACTTTCGTGACAATATTTTGCTTTTTGCAAATTAATGCAGGAAGTAAAAAGATGTCTCATATGTTAAGATCTGAATGCATTATCATTCAGAATATGATTTGAAATTCTTGCCTTGAAGAAGGTTGCTTTTAATTCAGAGTATTCTGTAGTTTAATTTCTCTACCCCTGACATCGATATAAAATATAGAAATATTTAAGTTTTCTATTGTGCACATAAGATAGTCTGGAGTTATATCAAGCCTGAACAATAACTTACCTGGTTAATACTGAGAATTGGAACTTTGGAAGAGAGAAGGTTTAAAGTACATGATAAAATAGAGGCAGTGCTTTTGTAGAGTTGGAAAGAGATTAGTGGGGCCGTGGAACTGCATGAGAACTGTATGCTTTTCTGTTGGGGAAGCAGGGGCTAAGAAGCAGTTGAGGCTGGGCTGACAGAATCAGGTCAAAATGTTCTGCTCCGTTTTGATGTGTCTTAATATGGTGTTACTCAGATGAAGTTAAATCCATATAACTCTTGAGTCTGGGAAAAGGAAAAACATTTCAGCACATATGGAGTTTCCTCCAGTAGTTAAGTTTAGTTATATACGTTAATTGAGGTTACCCCAAATGATCAGGAGCTATGAAAACCTATCAAAGCATCCATATCAGTCGATGACAAATAAATTAAGAAGTAGGAACCAACCGATAAATTTGTCATCAGAAAAAAATAAAATCAAGCAAGCCAGTTGTTTGCAGCAATAAAAATAAGATTCCTGCTTCTAGATAATCAATATCTAAAAATAAACTTTTTACTTTACAGTAGTAGATTTACAGAGAAGTTTCTAAGATAGTACAGCATTCTAATATATGTCGCAGCCAATTTCCCGTGTTACTAATATCTTACATTGTATTATTAATATATTACATTAGCATGCTACATTTGTTGCAATTTAAGAACCAAGATTAATACATTATTATTAATTAACCTCCATTCTTTATTTAGATCCCCTTAGTTTGTCCCTAACGTCTTTCTTTCTGCTCCCGATCACATGCAAGATACCATATTACATTTAGTCATCGCGTCTTCTTAGGCTCCTCGTGGCTGTGACAGTTTCTCAGATTTTCCTCATTTTGGATGATTTTGAGGAATATTGGTCAGGTAGTCGAATGTCTTTCAATTGGGATTTTTTCTGATGTTTTCCTCATAATTAGACTGAGGTTGCATGTTTTAGAAGGAAGACCACAGAGATAAAATGCCAGTCCTAGAAAATCAGATCAAAGTTACGTGCTGTCAATATCACATAACATTCTTAATATTAACTTTGATCATCTAGCTGAGGTAGTGCATATAATTCAATTTTAAACTGCATTTTATCTGTTGAAATTGTATGCATTAAGTGACATATATTACGTAAAATGGCTTGAGAGAATGTGCAGGTAGCTTTTTTCCTTTTCTTTTTTAAAAATCATTATGTTTTCTTGGAAAGTATTCACTCAAATATTTTTCAGCTGAAACCACAACTGTTTACTACTGTGTTAACACCTAATCATAGACTAACCAAGAGTTAGCCTTGTTTGTAACAATCTTTAGCTTACTTCTGTGATATAACGTTTAAGGCCACATTGCTCTTCCTAAGGTGGAATGAAAACACTTCTGCTACTACTAATCATGACATTTCTAGTAAGAGTATCTTAAACTTTTTATAGCATTTTCACATATGTTAACTCTCTTGAGTCTCATAACAATCTCAAAAGTTAATCGGGAGACATTATCTCTTTAGTCATAGTAGCAATGTTTTTGCAATTTGCTTTCAGTATGATGAATATTACTATTGTGTCTTCATCGCATTGTGCATGCAAATGTATTATATAGAAGAAAATTTACCATCTATCCTTCCCCCCAAAATTTACATTTGTATTTATTGTGTGTGCCTGTATATATTTGTAAGAAGAATCTATCCATTCAGTAATTTCCATTATAAAGAAAATAATGGGTTTTCCTGTTTATTAGCAGTTATCAAGATTTTGAATTTCACTAAAATTAAGTTGTAAGCCTAGTGTGCCAATAAATGAGTATTTCCAGAGGTAAATGCCAAAATTATCTTGGAAACTGTAAGACAAATTATCAGCTAAAATAGACAAAATATTATTTTAGAGCTCAATCTGAAATGTTGAATGTTAGATTTTAGGAATATATTTAAATACTATACTACAGCTAAGTTAATCTTCATAAGAATAGAAGGATATAAAACATCAGCTATTATCTTTATTTTCTGGAAGTAGAGTCTGCGGCTTCTATAATTTGGCCATTTCATCTAAATTTTGACTACTTTTCAAAAGCTGAGACTTTTATTTACTAACTAAAGAATTTATCAAAAATGATTTTATATGACAAAAACCAGACATTGCTTAAGATAATTTATATAAATGAGCCCTAATTGTTTAATGTTTATACTAACAAAAATAATCATCAGAAAACATTATGGACTAAATGCGTAAAGAAAATTGTCCCAAATGCATCAAAACTACAATGAGATATCACTTATCTCCAGTGAGAATGGCCTTTATTGAAAAGTTCCAAAACAATAAATGTTGGCATGGATGCGGAGAGATAGGAACACTCATACACTGCTGGT